>JAUMHD010026495.1:0-37937 GCA_032359135.1 Ulvella scutata
CCCCCTTCCAGTGGCGTAAATAAACCTCTCCTTTTTTTTATTTAAAACAGGAGAGGTTTGGTAGAATGAATTACCCCCCCCCCCCCCCCCCCCCAACAATTCTCAGGGCACGCAGCAGTTACCTACGCCACGCTGCCCCATTATACTACAAACGCTTTTAGTCATCAGACAAGTATTTGCGTTGTGGTGCAAAGGGAGTGCATGCAACAATGACACCCTGGTGAAAGGTGGCTGTGGTGCACCATAGGGGTGCAAGGGGGTGAGGGGGGCCAGCATGTGCACGGCAGCCACTGTGCAGCCCCACTCCATGTGGCGAGCCCGGTAGCGAACCAGGCTCTCAGCCGAGCTGGGTGACCTGCACCTCCAGGGGCGACTTATGTGCGGGGTGTGCAGGCCTGCTTGCCGGGCCATCTGCGCATCACTTGGGCTGCCAGGCTGCTCACAGCGGCCAAGTACCTCTGCAGCATGTGCTGCTCCGACTGATTGTGTGGCTGAAGGCGCCTGGTCCCACAACAGCACTTCGCCGTACGGCTGCCCGCAGCTGTGCGGGTGGGGAGCCTGCCATGCTGCAGTGGAAATGCCCCCCTGTACCATGCTTGCTTTCACTTGTGCATGAGCAAGCAGAGGTTTTCTTACAGACCGGAAAGGGGAATACTTTCTTGTCGTATGGGACCAAAATCAAGTCGCAGCAGCGGCCTGTTCGGTCACAACAGAGGCAGTGTGTGGAGGTGCTGCCTCTGAACTCAGGAACCCTCTGGTGTAGGCAACCCAGTCACTCGCTCAGTGCAACAATGTGTGGCCCGTACCAACTGTCGGCCCAGGAAGGCCTTCCTGGCCGCATCTGCACTGTGCCCTTCGAAGGGCACAGTGCAGATGCATGAGTTCCTACCTACGTGAATGAGTTTGTAGTCTATGTCATTCCCTGTATGTACACGTACGTAAACGTGTTATGTTGTGCATGCATGCACCCATACCTCAGACAACGGGGGTATTGGGCCGTTCGATGAGGAACCTGCGTGTATCGGACCCTTCCCATTCCCATTTCCCCTGTGACCGCACGATCAGTGCCGAGAAACTTCTACTGCTCATGGCCAGTCCCGGTGCACGCGTTCCTTTCGCGCACAGTGGTTTTTGCTGTCATTTGTTTATCAAGTGAACTCTCCATAACCCACAGCTGTCGCAAGGCAAGACTTCTGCATACACAACTTGCTGTGTGGTCTGAATCTGCAGCGTGCAACAGCGTCCGCTAGTATTCCTTAGAGGTTACACCAGCTCCCAGTGGAGCATTCGGAAATAAGCGCCTGTATACGGTACCTGTTCAGAGACTCGCCGGCCTTCCGAAGTCATGGTGTGATTATTTCACAGTTGGATCGTATCGATCGCAATGACGGCATTTCGTAGAGGCTGTGTGATATTGAGGTGCGGCTGATGAATCAGGTGCAGGTCAACTGCTGCGGGCCGAGCCCAAGCCCCACGCTACAGAACGTGCAAAACTACTATGGTAAAGTACTTTCCACGACCAAAGATCTGAAAACCAGTGCATGCACGGCAGCTGGACGGCCGCACCAGCTTATCGTGGAAGCTCTGAGTGACGTTCCGGAGGAAATAAGGGCCAAGTTCTACGGCTGTGGTGCCCCTCTCCCCCTCGGTATTGAGGGCCTTCGAGTGCTGGATCTAGGCAGCGGCTCTGGCCGTGACTGCTATGTGGCAAGCAAGCTTGTCGGCGAACAAGGTTTGTTCTCTTGCACCTCACAGGCACATTTCCAGTATGAAAGTTTTTTGTGTGAGTCATTGATGAGTCTTATCACTGAGAAGTTATCGGGCAGAGTTTGCTCTTATGCAGGTTTTGTCACTGGCCTTGACATGACAGACGAACAGCTGGATGTTGCCAAAGCCCATGTTGTAGAGTACACCACCAAGTTGGGCTACAAAAATCCCAACATGAAGTTCATGAAGGGCTACATTGAGCGACTTGGCGAAGCCGGCGTCCCGGACGAATCTGTGGACATCATCATGTCCAATTGCGTTGTCAACTTAAGCCCAGACAAGCTCAGTGTGCTGTCTGAAGCATACAGGTCTGCTCCCTTGTTACGAACATGCCATATGTTGGTGGCGTGCAGTGCATAGGCTAGACCGTGTGATGTGCAGGGTTCTAGCACCTGGTGGTGAGTTTTACTTCAGTGATGTGTACTGCGACAGGCGGCTGCCCAAGCACGTGCAGGATCATGAGGTGCGAGTCATCTGCTACGAATCAGCCCGATTGCCGTGTCTTCAGGCGGTGCCCCGTGTCTGCAGGCGGTGCCCCGTGTCTGCAGGCGGTGCCACTGTAGACAGTGCAGCGGGCTGGTATACCACAGGCCAACCTCTAATCATGCCATACAACTCGGGGAACACTGATCCTTAGACATGTTTGGAAGACTTACTGCACCAAAAGACTTGCTTGCACATTGTCGAAATTATGGTCGTAAAATTGGTGGGTGGAGTTACACAGTGTGGTAGGAGCTTGGCATGTTGTCATGGTGGGCTTGTGTTTGGCCGTCCAGTGCTGAACCAATTGCACCCGGCCAGCGCTCGCAACAGGGAGCGTGTTCACTGCTTCTTCAAGACTGATACGTGTACGCAGTTAGTGTTCGTTTTCTCTGTATACTATGTCTCCAGCAGTGTAGTGCTTCGTGATCAGCCGCTCGAGCTTGCGAGTGGATGCTGCTGCCTTGGGCATCTGTCAAGCCGTTCTAGATAGTCCAAGCCTCGCAGGAAGTCACAAGTATACCTCATATGCGTGCTGACCTCTGTAGGTAGTGTTCATGCATGCTAAGGCGTGAGTGATGGGCAAACACATCTACAGGGCCATGCATACGCGGAGGAACAACTCGAAAACAAAGCCGTCCTGCGGAATTCAACTGTTCATGCTATCTTGAATCCATTTGTGTACTTGGAATGCTGAAAGAGGGAGTGACCTGTCAGAAAGTTTTGAAGCGCATATGTACCTGACATAAAGGGGGGTTGTCGCGCAGCAATTTAACGCAGCATGTGGCCACAGGTGCTGTGGGGGGAGTGCATCTCAGGGGCACTGTACAAGGGCGACTTTGTGCGGCTCGCCCAGCAGGTAGGGTTTCAGGACCCCCGCAGCCTGTCTTCTGCCCCCATCGAGGTCACGGACCCTGAGCTCGAGGACGTGTTGGGCAATGCGCAGTTCAGCTCCATCACATACAGGTGCAGCTCACTGCTGCGCGGCCCTCTGTGGCAGCCTCTGCGATCATCTGTGCCACGATCGTGTGCAGTAGGGGTGATGTTGTAAGATTGGCTTTGCGACGGAGGCGTGTTGTACGACCCTGTGAGCGTGGCGACCCTGTGACCACTCTGTCTCTTATTTCACAGAGAACAAGAAGCCGCGCCGCGGCAGCCAGGTGCCTGTTTGTCTCAGTAGCCACACTCATGCCAGCGTGCGCCAGCATCACCTTGGCATGCTGCAGGTTATTCAAGTTGCCGGGCAAGCTGGAGACGCCGTGCGAGGACTACGGGCAGGTGGCCACGTACCTCGGCACTCTGCCCGGCCACAAGCACGCGTACGACTTGGACGACCACCACCACTTCGTCACCAACAAGCCCATGCTGGTGTGTGGCAGCACGGCAGCGATGGTGGGGGACTCGTGGCTAGGAAAACACTTCCAGGTTGTTGGTGACACCTCGGTGCACTATGGGTTGTTTGACTGCGGGGCGCCGCCGCCGGCTGCCACTGCAGCAGAGGGCGCAGCTGCTTCTGGTGGGGGCTGCTGCTAGTCATTTCTGGACGGTGGCGTGTGTAGTTGCGCAAAGGGAGTGTGCAAGACGTTGTGCCGCGTTTGGTTCCGGCTCAGAGCTAGTTGGGTCACTGCACATTTTTCTGCAGTCTTGATTAACTGTTCGTTCTTAGTACAGCTCCTTTTACTGTCAGTGTGTCGAAAGGAAAGGTTCTTTCCGGCCCGTCTGTTGTGACTCAATTTGGGCGACGAGATTCCTGCACAACAGGTAGCATGCCGGCTGGTGGCAGGTTTACATCCCCATTTCAATTTCTGATGAGCGCGTGGCGTAATGTAACACCTCCCTGCCAAAAGATTCATGTCTCCAGGAGAGCCAGGCAGCGGTGCTGGGAGCAGCGGTGCATATGTTGTCATGGCTACACAACCACAATCTCGAGGCCGATTACACAGGCCTGCAGTTAACTCTTAAGCGTACACAAGATGAACAGCAATTCTTGAAATGTACAGATATCTTATTCTGTGGTTTCATCCACCTGAATTGCAAAACCCTGGTTTTTACCCATCATTTGGACAGGTTTTTTCACTCGCATTGCCCTGATGTCACCTGAGCCACACATGACGACCGCGGTCGCTGCACAGGGGCGATGCCGCTCATCACTTGTGCAGCCGGCGACTGGCTACTGGCAGGCGCCGACCCCTCTGCCGGTGCCTGGGAGGGAGTGGTGGGTGTTGTCGCTTGGGCAGCTGCTTGGGTCAGGTCCTCTGGTTGAATCGACAACAGCTCACCAGCTGATAGTGTACGCGTAGTAGTCAGATCTTGAGCGAGGATCTCCAGTGTACGGGACCCTTCCTTTGAATGCAGGAGAGTCTCAAGCTCTGTCAGATTGGGGGCTCTCCCAGGGGCGCTGCCGGGAGCGCTACCGCGGGCGCTGCTGGTGCCGGATTGGCCTTGCGCCTGCTGGCCCTGCTGTTGCGTCAGCAACTGTGACAGGAACCCCTTCACGGCAGGTCGGTTGTGCTGCAGATTGGCTGCCAGGGAGCCGAGGTCCGCAGTGGTCTGAAGCGCCGCAGGCCGGCCGCCGTCGGCCGCCGTAGCAGGCAGTGCGTCGCTGCTGGCTGGCGGGTTTTCAACTGTCTGGAACGGGAACGGGCTGTCAGGCTGCAGGCCTAGCGAGCCCGGTACGTCCTTGAGCAGCGAGCGCAGGTGCGCGGACAGCCTTGTGGAGTCCCTCCCCCCTTGCCCATCCACTGAGCGGAACAGCTCAATGAATTCCCCCCCAGAGCTCAGCGGTTGCCCAGAGTTCACCCCCGGCTCTGCCTTTGGAACGCGGAACCCAGACGGCATCGCAGCCTGCACCGCCTGCCCTGCGCCGTCCACCCCCGCTGCTTGGCTGCGCTCGCCGGGCCCATACAAGAACGGAGACTCATGCGTGATTAACTGATGCTGTGGCGCTGGGGAGGGGGGCTTGCAGACACTCGCATGCATGTTGCCGTCCACTCCGGGGACCGAGACAGGGTCCAGCCTGCGGGTGTGGTCGCTGCTGGAGCGGTCTCTCATCTGCTGGTCCAGGTCCATCGCCGTCGAGTCGTTCAACACCGGCATCATGAGGTTTTCCACCAGTGGAATGGAGCCCGTCATGGCTGCGCTGCCGCCTCCGTCCCTGCCTGACAGCCACGATGCTGAGGGGGAAGGGGCTGGAAGGCCGGGCAAGCTGCCGGAGGCGCCCGGAGCACTGCTGTTAGGGGTGTTGACAGCCCCGCTACCCAAGCTGCCGCTGTTGACCATCAGCGCCCTGCAGTGGATGGCCTGGCAGTATGTGAAAATGTCTTGCCCCCCGCTAGCGAACAGTGCATGCGTGAGCGGCGCGGGCCCGAGGATGCGGCCGACGTCCCCTAAGAAGCGCACAAGCACTTCGTTCTCCGCTCGCAACGACTCCTGGAGCGTTTCTATGTGTGCATGAACCTACACAGCCACCCAAGCAGTTATTCCCGCCCACAAGGGACGCTGCGCAGCGCCCGCTCCCACCGTGCCTCACCATGTGCTGCCACACAGGCGCAACCCTGCAGAACCACTTTGCTGCCATGCATAGAACTGCTGACTTGGGCATGTGGGGATGGGGCCGTTGCAGGGGGCATCCTCTGGGGGGCAGCGAGGTGGGCCTCCCCAGAGCCTCTCCCCAAGCAGCCGGCAAACCTCCCGCAAATCAGACGGTTGCGGTGCAACTGCAAGGGCACGAGGGCACACCTGAATGAAGGAGCGCATGTTCTCCAGCTCGCTACCGCGGCTGACGCGCGTCTGCTTGACATGCTCACACAGGCTCTCCCTCATCTTCCACACCTCGTCGCACCGCTTCTCAAACGTCTCTACTGCGGTGCTGATGGCCAGCTCTTGGTCCCTGCTGAGGTTGATGTGGGGCTTGCTGTCGCTGCCACTGGAGTTGGAGCCCGGGCCCATCATCTCCACCACCACCTTGCGGTACCTGATCGGCTCCACCAGGTAGCTGCATGGATGCGCCGCATGTCAGCGCGCGGAAGAGCCCACCAGCAGTGTGCAGTCCAAATTAATCTTTGATATTTCTCTCACAACGACAGAGTGTATTTGTACGTGTGTTCGGTACCATGAGGTCATGTGAGGGACAAGTCAGCAACCCAAAGACCTACACCCCGAATGCGCACTGAATCAGCATCTGCATCTTTATTGCTGTGAGATGGAGGCGCTTTGCATGTTTCTTTATTGCTTGCATAGCAGATAAAGGCGAGTTTCTGCAAGAAACTGTACTGCTTAGTAAAAAGTATGGGCTGACAGTCACTTCACCAAGCAATCGTCAGTGCTGAGAGAACGATTTCAGTTGCCAGCTAAGCAATGGATTCCCCCCCCCCCCAAGAAAATATGGTGATCACTGCAAATCACTGAAACAACCACAAGTCAGTCTGTACCAAGGCACACGAGATGTGCTGCTGACAGCGTTTGGGTGGGCATGTGTGGGTGGCCGGTGCTCAGGTTGTGTGTGCACATATCTGGTTCACACGGAAAGCAAAGGGGGTGCGACAGCAGTGCGGGGAGGCACACCATCGGTTCAGGAACGCAAAAGCTTGTGTGACAGAGTGACCCACTGCTGGAGACATGGACGTGTCCAGGTTTGCGAGCCGTGTTCGGAGGTCTTGCAGGATTGTCTGGATCAGGATTTTGAGTGTATCTGATGGCATCGCTCGGATCTTGTCATTGGAAAGCGACAAACCCTCCCATTGAGGTAAGAAGCTCATGTCTATTGGGTCATAGTCGTGCAAACCATGCATGCTTAGGGTGGTGGGTTTGGTCTCCAGCTTTGCGGAGTTCTCAGAGTTCACCCGCTTCTCCACAGCTAGCTGTTCTTGCAGTTGGTCCTTCTCGGCACGGAGCTGCCTGACTGCAGTGTTTAGGTCTTGTATCTGCATGAAAAGATGGAGGGCTTGTGTCTGAAATGTCCCGAAGTATGTATAACACAACTGTACCAGCATGGTACCAACATACCTCTCGTTCCATAGTCAGCATTTTCTCTTTGCGTCGTTCTCGAAACCTGCAGCAGGACTTGATAATGATAATTGTAGTCCGGGGATAAGTGCACACCAGCAGCAGGCAGTGGTTGGGTGCTGTGCCAGACATGTACATGTTGGATTTCCATCTATTCAAGAGCTCTGCACAGCACAGGAACACTGAGAGGCGTACTTCTGCTGCGCCTTACGATTCTTCTCCTGTATCTTGGCCAACCGGTCAGACTCTTTGGTCTGGTCGGCCAGGCTGCCCCCATCCAACCTTGTCAGTTGCAAAGCAGCACTCATCTCAGGATCGTCAGAATCCTCGTCCTTGGGGCTGCGCCTAGATCTAACAGATCTTCTACTCCTCTCTCCAGCCATCCCTCAGCTGTGCGATGCCTGCACTGAGATGTGTGATGGGCGCCGGATGTGGCATCCGGGAACTGCAGTCATATCGCAGAGAGTGCAGATGCAGCCACACAGCCTTGTCAGGCCTGCCGCGCTAGCAGTGGGCAGCAGAATACGTTAATCTTCTCACTGCCACGAGTGGTGACGGCGTTTACGATGCAAGGCGCCACGATCCTGCGCGAATGAGCGCACAACACACACTCCCAATGAACAACTACAATACAACATCCAAACGCAAGCGTACAATCACTGTGCGCCTCTGTAGCGTCATAATGGGACCTTTGGGTACACAGGGTCTCCTAGAGGCCGAAATTGTGATTCGAGCGGTTGTGGCACCGATAGCTGAGTGATGACGATCAATGCTTTCAAGGGCACAGGAGTCCGTTGTGGGAACGCATACTACCCCACATCAACACTGGGGTACGATGCGTGTTAACACGCACCTGGAAGTACCAATTTGGGGCGAAGAAAGTGGATACGACTGTCTGAAACAGCAGGCCACCACCGCTAAGGTCCGGGTAAAAGTTGCGGCATCGCAAGAAGTGTAGAGTGAAATGTAGTTTACAGTACAATCTGTACTGGATTAACCTGCAAAGGAAAGAAAGCGTGCACAGGTGGCGATGACGTACAGACAGTAACAGGTTCACGTATTAAGCTTCTAAGTGTACGTGTGCGCGCAACGTAGCATAGTACAGTTACTTTATGCCCACCTATCTATGCCTATGTTTTTTTGAACACTGCCTGCTGTGAGCGAAACCGTGCGGATGCAGGTGAAGGTGATAGCTATTCGTGTGTGTGCATGAACAAGCATGGCTGAGGCGGCGGGAGCAAGGCCTTGTGGGCTATTACACGCAGCAGTATTGTTAAAGAAATTCTACCAAATCCGCGCTCTGAAACTACCCAAAGGGCGAGCGAGCGGTAGAGCTAGCTTACATCACCCCCGAAACGTTGCAGTGACAGTGTGAATTCACTGAGTAACTCAACGCCACCAGCTCGAACACGACGAAGTAACGTCGAAGTGGCACCAAGGACTGAGCATATATAATCAACTAAAAAGGTTTGTTGCAGTCCTCCCCGGTTGTAACGTACAGGCGGCACGTGTTGCGTGTCGTTCATGAATGACCTACAGCGAAACGCCTGCAATCGCGTTTGTGTAACAAACCTTGGTTACGAGAGGCGTGGCGTGTTCGGGACTCCACATTCTGGCTTTGGCTTCGATTATGTAGCTTCTTGTATTCATGTGAAGTGTATAACCGGTACCGCGTCATGATGGTGTTGCACCATCACTCGAGCTTGAGGCGCGCACTGTGGCAACAAGGTTCCAGATACTTGCTGAAGACCCTGACGGATGTTACTCTTCAGAGGTTGTAAGTGATGGAGGATTGAGACATCAAGCCTACATGCGAGGTAATTGACGAGTTTCAAGTCGACTTCAGCTCCCGCTTTCGCCAGAATTCATGCAAGCGCATATGAACGAAGCAAGCTATGCACAGCCCCGTTTACTGATATTGTGTTCTTTTCAGCCTTCACAAGCAGAGTTTGCAGCGTGCAAAGTGATCTGTGAAGTTGAGCATCCGCAGAACGGGGCCTTGAAATGGGCTTTGTGTGTCAAGCTACTCCTAGGCCCCTGCAGGCCCCTGTCAACTGATGTAATCCCTTGTCACACTTAACATTTTGCTGCACCAGCAACGCCAGATTATCCACTCTTTGTGCACTTGTTGTTACATAACAGATGGTATATATATACCATCTACTGCGCTCAGGAAACCCTCGTTGAACATGGAGGTCCGTTGCAATCGGTGATATGCACCTGATTGGAAACTCGGAGATGAACTCTGCAGAGTACGCTTGCCCACAACTGTGGGCAAGCGTGCCACGTGTCAATATATGTTCTCGGCCCGCTGCACATGCATACATATCAATTTGCAGCTTAGGGGTGCTGAGAGTGAGAACAGATCTAGAACGGAGTCCGGCACGACCATTGCACTAGTCAGCCACTTGTACTCGCAGAGCCAGGCCAGGCAGGTGGAGGCCATCGCGTGTCGGTTCAAATAAACACCTCAAGGTCGGGTGATGTTCGAACCCACACACGATACCTAGGGCCCTTCACCTTACTAGCTAGGGTGAAGGCCTTAGTTAACTTGCACTTCTTTAGAAGCCAAGAGGCTGCTGAACCTGAAAGATAGACACTTTGCGAAAAAATACATGCGAGATTCTAAACTGTTTGTTAAAAGCAGTTGACGAGTCAGCTAGGCGGTTTGAAACCGCTCCTTTGTTACCGATCGTTCGTGCATCTCGTCAGTCTCGAAGGGGTCATCCTGGTCAATCTTGCCAGGTCATACTGCCACGATCTATCATAGCATTGCCAGGTCATACTGCCACGATCTATCATAGCAGTATGACTCATACTGAAATGTTCATTACATCAAGTATGTATACACTAATTAATCTCCTGGTGGAATTCTGGCTGATTACGCGATGCCGTTACTAGTGTTATGAACTCGCGGAACGAGTTCAGGAAGTCGGACAGGCTCAATGCGAACGTCAGCAAAATGCCGCATCGACGTCCGAGCTGGCAGATCAACGTGCTGTCTGCAGACTCGGATCACACAGCAACAAATTATCTGAGCAGGGATTGCATCCATCCAGGTACAGGTATACGTACCTGCTGACTAATGATGACACAGAAAACGAAAGAAGTCGCCAGCATGGCCAGCAGTGTCCAGACAGGTTTGTAATTTAAGCATAGGACAGGACCAACGGAAAAATATGGCGAACAAAAGCGACTGCGACTTACCCGCTATCGATGAGCTTCGACATGAACATCGGACGGCGGTTTTGAAAATACACCCGTGGAAGTCCAGTGATCAATTCTTCCAGTGGGCGTAAGACGGTACCCCCAGACGGTACGTCAACAGCCGAGGTACCGGGTATGCAGAAAAAGGCCACACGGGGCCCTGCATGCAGGGTGCGTGGATCTGAACCCGCCCAATATGAATATGTTGACCCGCCACATCTATAGATGTGAACATGTATTGCAATCGGCAGCCTTGAGCAAGACGAAGGGAAAAGCAGCCCGTGCTGACAGTCCGTGCAGATCATTTCGTTCCCAGGGGGGGTAAACGAACCAAGATCACATAAGAAAATGCAGCCAATCGGGAGCCTTGCCATACATATCCAGGCAACATCATCAGTCCAGAGGCAGTTTGTTACAAGAAAAACCCTAATGCCAGCTCAACGTAAACTAGGCGATCCTCAACGCCCCCAAGTATCTGCTATATGAAGCGGACCGGCACTTGGCCCTGACCTTGGCCCTCGCTAGAGCAAGCTGAGAAATGTAACAGTAAGGCACAGAGTCTAGATGCATGCATGTAGGTAATCATGCATGCCCTTGTCACCAGCTGTACACTACCGTCATGTGCACAGTACATAACACACGTAACAGCACCCCTAAAGGAGCAGACCGGAGCAGGACAACACCGAGCCGCACTAGACCAGGGAGGCAGAGTCAAAGGCCGAAGAGAGCACCGCTCAGCGTCAGGATCAGCAACAGTGGCCAGCAGGCGCTGCATCATAAGCGACAGCGGCCCCAACCAGAATCGTGTGAGCGGCGCGCACAGGGTTAGGAGAAGGTTCAGGGCAAGGTTACAAGAAATTCCAGGTTTCACATGGAAGGAGTTCAAAGTCGAGGGCTGGGGATACTGCAGGCAGACACATGAACACATAAGGTGGGTGTGCCTTAGCTTGGGTGTAGCATAGCAGCCTGTGGTGGTGCAGAGGCCGCACAGGGTTGTACGAGATTTGCGAACTTGAGTAGGGGTAAGCGGGGCAAGGGTCTAACGTGCGAGAGGGCCAGCTGCCGTACACGCACATTCCAGGGGCCACCAGGAGGCACGGAAGAATTTCCGGGGGCTCGAACGCGTAGCGCATGATGGCAGGGGTTGCTGAGAGAGGCACCTTGCAGCCGCTCAGAGTTTCTCAGGAGGGCAACAAGCAGTAAGCACCGTTGGGGCTAAGGGATGCGAGGAGACGCAGCGCCGGGGGCAGGGTGCGTGCCGCAGGCACCACTACCAGATGCGGGGGAAGGTGGCAGCGCCGAAACGCAATGCAGACTGGATAAATTGGCACTGTGTGGGAGTTGCATGCAATGGAAAGAGGCCACCAGGCTCTGCGAACACACATTGCGCAGCAGAGGCGGCCTTGTGTCCAGCAGAAGCCGTGGCCAATGCAAAACACCGAACGGAACTAGTCAGCTCTATCTCTTTGGTGCTCTGTTGCTAGGTCTTGGGATTGACCTTCACCTCAGCCGCGGCGCACGGGCTGGCCTGCTAGAGGTAAAGTGCTTTCATGCGAGGTCCCGGGTTCGAATCCCGGTCCGGCCAGGAGCCACCTCTCGTCTTTTGTTCGACCTTCTGAGCCAGGTGCATGAACAGTATCTTGTTGTTTCCCCTTCAACGGATTGCATGAATTCACCACTGAGGTGCTGAGACCGCAGCTCACACTGAGTATGGCGTAGTCCCCGAATATTTTAGTTATTCATCACTTATTGCTTCTACAGCTAGAACCCAACTTCTACCTGCAGCAACAAACCGCAGCGCCTTTACTGTATTGCCACTGACACCTGTGCAGAGGCCTGCATGCCCGGCTGAAGCCTTCCCCACTTGCGAGTGAGAGGGGCCCTGTCCAGGCAGGCCAAGGCCATGGCCACAGGAAGGGGCATGAGGGCCTGCGCAGCAGCAGCATACCACTGGCAGTTGGGCAAGGTGCATATTTGAGTGGGTAGGTTGCGGGCCGCTGCAGGGCCTGGCTAACGGGCATCGGCTGCTTGCCGTTGCAGAGGTGCTGCTGGTAGGTTCTGTGCTAATACCAAAGGCGCCCGACCCAGGAATGATGGTAGTATTCTACTGCTAGGAGCAATGATGTCATTGATGCAGTACATTCGTAACAGCTGCAGCACATGTGGCAGGCCCACACTTCCGTGCCCTCGGACTTCCTGAGGCAGGGCCGCAGTTGGTCCATGAATGTGCTTGCGCCCTGGCCATGGATGGTGCACGAACGTTGCATGGGCTGGTAAGGGGTTGTGGGGGGCGGTTTGAATCGTTGCCTGTAGTGCTGTGCTTGGGGGCTGTGATGTGGGGGCTTGGTGGCGGGGGGGCGGGGGGCGTGCTGTGCGATGATGGCAGGATCATCCCATAATGGCATGCATTGGTTTGTGTATACTGCAGGGCCAGCGCGCTGAGGCATAGATGTGGTGGTTCCGGTAGCAGTGCTGCGTTGGAGGGAGACCTGTGCGGGAGGAGAAAAGTGACCCCAGAGAGCCTCCATTCATAGCAAGTACCTGGCAGCATCTAGCTGGCACATTGGGGACGTATGCTTGGCAGACGTGTGCTTGGGTGGACAGCTCGAGTGGCGGTCAGGCCTTGCGGCACTGTGCATCTTGCGCTTCCTCTCCCTGAAGCTGCACATGCAGGGATGCTTGCGCTTGCGGAGGTGAAGGCGCGCACTGCTGGGGAAGAAGAGGTTGGTGTGGTGCTGGCGAGCTTCTGATGATGGGTCCGACACGGGGGTGGGTGGAGTGTGAGGCTGACCGTAACTGCCTACAGAAGCAAGTGCGCGCACACTTCCAACTGGCGCAGGTGCAGATGACTCATCTGGCTCATGCATTGAATAATGAGAGTATTTCTGATCTTCCTTCGAGCCTGTGGCACCAACCCCTTGCCGCTAGGTGTGCAGTAGCGGCTGGGTGGAGGGGGGCTTCCTACGATGCTCGAAAGAAGGCAAACATAAGTTTGCAGATTGATCATGCTGCCCATCTGAGGGTGGTTGCAGTCAGGGGCGCAAACCGCTTGCACAACCTGAGTCACTCCTGTTCAGAACGCTGCATTAGATGCATCAGCAACAGCGCCAAGCACCTACACAGAAGCAGCACGGATCAGCAGCCAGAACACAAGACGACAGGATCAGCGTCACACGTACCTCCCGCAGGGGTGGGCCGCCGACAACCCGCTGGGGGCACTGCACACAGCGCCCGCTGGCAGGCTGGCGCCAGCGGCAAGCGGGCAGTGGACGCCGGAAGTCGGGGCCAGCGCCCCCGGCGAAAGGGAGGTGCACAGGGGACACAGGCGCGGCAGCGGGAGCGGGAGGAAGCGGGCGACGCCGAGGGAATGAGGGCTTCAGGCGGCAGGGACAATGCGGTGCGGGGAGGCCAGCAGCAGCAGCAGGGGCCAGCAGGGGCGGGGGAGACTGGGAAGCCGGCGGTGGCCGGGGGAGGGACGATGGAGGGGGCGGCGGTGGCGGGGACGGTGTCGACAGGTGAAAGAGTGGCACAGGGATGGGGGGGGGGGGGGGTGACAGTGAGGGGCCACGGCATCACAGCAGCAGAACTGGGGGGAGGGGGGCTCAGGCGCCGAAACATTGCAGGTCCGGCACAAGACCATTGCATCAGATGGTGCACAAGATTCAAAAGGGGCCCTGTTTCCACAATGCAGTGGACACACAATATTGTGGACACCTGGATGAATTTTTGTGCTGGCAGCTCTGGCAGGGTTCACCTTGTGCCTCTGTGCTGGCTGTGCGTTTGCTGGTTGCGTGGCTTCTTGGGGATGCTCGTAGAGCTACGCAAGCTTTTTGTGCTCGTGTGCGGCGCCGCTGTCGATGTAACTTGTGTTGGTCACAATGACACCACGCACGCACAAAGCTTTGGGGGGGGGGGCAGGAGCTGGAGCAAGTCCAAAGCAGCGTAACGGCAGGCAGTGCGCAAAGCGCGTTCCGAGCGGCAGGATACCAGTACTCATGCAGGGAACCCGGTGGCGCTGTCAGTTCTAGCTGCTTGATAGCTCATGCTGCTTCCAGTAATATGCAGGGCAACTAATCAGCAACAGGACCACTGGGCCGCACTGTACCGATGCAATCTTACTTGTATGGCACTGATAGTTACACCGTGATGCAAGCATGCTGTTCCACTCCAAGCACACACTCATATCTCAATGCACCTCAAACTGTTCAGAAGTCCAGGCCACCCTCCCGTGCTGCATCTGCGATCGCCTTCACACGTCCATGGTACTTGTAGCCCCCGCGGTCAAACTTCACCTTTGTGATTCCCTTTGCAGAGCATGCCTCTGCCACGGCTGCCCCGACCAGTGCTGCCGCCGCCTGCACACATGTCACAATGTGGGCTCGCAATGCATGTGTGCATACACAGTGGGCACAGGCTCTCACTTAGGCAGCGTGTACCACAACTCTTCGGATGTGAATGCTGTTGGAACTCGCGTGTGCTCCTTATGCAACGACATATGCACGTCCTGCGCTCGAGGGTACACAAGAGCACACCACTGTGGCTGCAGATCCCTCCCCCAGCTTCTCCTTAACAATCTTGCTCTGAGTGGAAGCACTTGCTAGTGTGTGCCCCTCAACATCATCTATCACCTGGATTGTGACACTAATTGGCAGCATGCACAACTGCTTCCTTGCATGCAAAGGTTGTTGACAGAAGACGAGACACAATGCCCATCGTTCAGCTGCTGTTGCAAGAATGCAAGTTGCTTGTGGCAGCGGACCTGGCAGTAGATGTGCTGGTTGGAGCGGAAAACATTCAACCTGGGCCTCTCCTCGTC
Organism: Ulvella scutata; assembly: GCA_032359135.1. NCBI lineage: Eukaryota > Viridiplantae > Chlorophyta > Ulvophyceae > Ulvales > Ulvellaceae > Ulvella > Ulvella scutata. The sequence goes on from JAUMHD010026495.1 coordinate 15,275, forward strand.
GCCATTGACCTGCGACGTTTGAAGGTGTATCAAGCGACCTGAGATAACAAACATAAAACAGTGCAGACTAATGCGAGCACAAGTTGCTGATAACGTGAATGAGCAGTTGGCAGACCTTGCTCCTGATACGGTAGTGCTTCTTCGTGCGGCACTCTTGCCTTGTCTTCGTTCCATATGCCACAACAGAACGCGAAGGAGCTGCACATAATCGAGGTGAGCGATGCTTGCTTCTCACGTCTGACGTGATGTACTCTTGGATACAGGAAGAGCATGCGAAGCAAGTGGACGCCGACGGCGTTACTCCCATCCAGTGGGCACCACCACACAGTATACATAGGCGCACCTGCGACAACCACTGAAGATGTGAACATGTCTAGCGTCGCCTACACACGTAACTGGCTGTGCTGGGGTTTCTTGGGCTTCAATTCACGTCGAACGGGAGCCGCAGTGATTGAAGCTGTTTTCCTACGATCCCAAACAGACAGGACTGCATAGTCTAGATTTCAACGCGGGGCAGATTCTGAGGCGGGGTGATATCATGGTGGTAATCTCTCTGCTCCTGGAGCCAACGAGATCGCACGTGATTAGTTTTCCGTGGTTTTTGCGCACACGCCACCAAGTTCGTTGTGCACAATTGTGCATCTGTACGCAGAGCTTTTGCATGTGACGCAAACTCAACGTTTGTTTACGTGACACCTCAAGGTAGCACTGGGTGCTGATGGTACCCCAAGCAAAGTGGTCAGCAAAAATGTTCAATTCTGTAATGAAAAACACAGCACATCCGATGGGATACGAAATGCTATGATTACGGCGTATGTGTACATCTGAACATTGCCTTTGTGATATTTCCTTTCAGCTATGAGTGCAGCTCCAGAAGCAAGTTTCTGCGATCTCCAACAGGTCAACACAACTCACAGTGACACTCTGCTGACAAATGCAAGCGGAATAATGGACCGTGAAAGGCGCCACAGACACGCAGATGAAACGAATTCACGATAGCGATGCTGTTACAAACATGCAGCCCTGGACGCAGCCAACTACGCTTTCTGCAGCTGCTCATATGCTTTGGCGACTAACTTGCTGCGTGTGGTCTTGGCACACATGGCTTTGAAGCGATCAAAGTCAGTCATTTCCGCTTTCGCCTGCCTCTTGGCTAACTTCTTGCCCCAGCTTGTTGCAGCAAATGAGGACTCAATCTCTGCACAAGGAACGCGCATCTTAGATAACATAAACTGAAGGTAATCGAACAGCAGCAAACCCGACGCCCTGCTGCATGGCTGCAGATATGCCCAGTAACGCAACATGGTATGCTTGCTATGTCAATGCACCACCCCACTGACACTTAGAACTTGGTACGATGCATAAGTTATAGCGTTCAGCAAAGAGGACACATCGTGTGAATACAACTGTTGTAGTCATACAACCACCAACTAGTGATCCACAGCACACGCCCATCAGGGACATTCTGTTGCCAATCACTTGCTGATCCCCCCACGGCACCCACCCATGATACCCAGCATCCCTTCAGTAACCTTTGTTGACGCGATGAGGTGCATCAGCAATCAGCTCTCTCCTCAAAATGTCATGCCCAGCCACATCGACTGACAGAAGCACTAGAAACAATGCAGCAGCTGAAGGTGCACTAACTCCATGGACACAATCACCCAAAAATGTATTAACCTTGTGATATCACTGCCGTGCAACACATTTCCTGTCCGGCCTGTCGCCCTGCCATCTGGTGAATGAAGAGCCACAGAGAAACACGACATGACTCAACATATCAGAGGCGCTGTAGTTGCACACCACTGAAAGCTGTTGTAAGCTTAGTTTTCTTCGGGAGGCGAGTCACATCTGCCTTCAAGTCTGTGACAGCAAGCCGCTTTGTCAAACATGACTTGCGTGTAATGTCTGGCCTGTCCACGACCACCTGCACTTGCTATCCGAATTCATACCAAAGTATGTACATGTATGTGGCTGACATTCAAGATGAAGCCCTGGAAAACAACGCGTGGTTCATCCTTGCTTCCCGGGCACAAGCGACCAGCGAAACACTTGCGCACCCTGTTAGCGTCTAAGATATCCACGATCACAAAAAGCTTGCCAGCATCTGGTCCATACGTGCAAAGCGCAACGCGCCCAATTTCGATAGTGCGCTTGAACGGCATGGTGTCCGATGTTCTGCAAGCGTGAGTCGCTGCGGAGGAGAGGATCAGTTACGTCGGCGTTTGTGATTTAACCTGAGCATACTATTGCAACAATGCAAAGATGAGCAGGTCCTTGGCCGTGGGCCCCCTGGCGGCGCCATGCGGCTGTCAATGCATATTCTGTGAATTCACCCTCAAGTGGACAATGTACACAGATTTTTTCCCCGGATGCCTTGAACTCCCTGCCTGCGACTCCTAGGCATGCACACCGCTAAGGTTGCTATCATGATGTGCCCAGTTCTATTCCCTGAGCACTGCGAGTTCTTCAGAGGCTAATGTTAACTTGTAAATGTTAAGCTTAAGGATGCTCATGCATTAACATGTCATCTATCTTCTGCAAGACCCACAGCTATGCAGTCTTCAACAACGTATTGTTTAGGAACATTTGTTGGTGAACCATGTCAACGGTGAGTATCACCAGCCAATGTGCATGCACCTGAGTGCTGACATACATTCCAAAATCCAGAAGCATTTACTCACCAGATCCTCAATAGATTCCAGAGCGTGCAGTTAACTTGGATTATTTCAGCCCAGTGAGGCTGCTTGTTGAAGAACGTGCGCGCAAACGCCAGCCTTGCGCATGTTATTGACGAGGTCTCCGGTTCATGAATACTGCATTTCCCCTGTCTCTGACAGCTAGTTCGGATTGTTGACTACGTAATGGATCCTTCTCCTACTTTTCTTGAGTCTCTGAAGCCTCAGGAGCGTTACGACCTCTTGCAATCGGCCCGTGGCGATCCCTTGGGACCAGGTGGGAGAGTCCCCACTGTTAAGATTCCAGAATAAGCCGTAGAGGAGTGTTTTGAACGTTATTGCGCTACAGGAGCACTTTCTGGAACACCTTCAACACGTGAATCATCTCGTTCTGGTGGGGGCGCCAAGCAGGTGTGCACATCCAGTTGTTGACTTGTGTGATGTATGCATCAGCCTCAGCGAGCCTCCAACGGACAGATTCAACGTCCATGTCTTCAGTTGCTGAATGCTGATCATATGCTGTTTGTAGTCTTTGAAAGGAACTCCTGCAAGGCAATCGTGCGGCAAGGCTGGATGTCGAACCCACCCCAGGGGGTATCAGTCAGATGTTGCAACCAAGCAGGTTACAGCGACGCAGCGTAGCAAGTGCATCCAGGGTTCAAAGGCAGTCCAGGCTATGGGATCCTCAGTCGAGGTGGCTCTAGAGCGGGGTAGCAAGGGGCGGAGGGAAGTAGCAGTACGCCCTCCTGTGTCACAGGCCACCACACAAGAGCTCAGAGACTGGGCTCAGGCGCTTTCCAGGGACAATACTTCTCTGGCAAGTGAAGTGATGCAACTGAGGGCACTTCTGGCTGCAGAGAAAGAGAACGGCTGTGTTCTGGGAGATCGAGTGCACAAGCTTCAGGTGTTGTTCCACCCTGTTTGTGGCATACTCTGTCAACGGAACCATGCATATCAAGGCTTATCATGTACATTTCAACACATCATGTCACAGTAGTGCGTGTGAGAACGTTGGAGTACTTCCACTGGTGCAGTTGGGACAGGCAGGTGACTATCACGTGTCAGCAGAGTTGTCACCAAACGTGGAAGGGTAGCATGCAGACCACTTGATTCAGGAGTTGATTCAGGAGTTTGATTGATGCAGACCACTTGATTCAGGATATATAGCAAGGATTCAGTTATGTGTATCCTTTTCTTGCCACTCAATACGAAGTCCAGCCCAGAAATATGCAGCAGCACCTCATGAAAGTGCCTGCCTTGTTACTATTCTGATTGTGTTCATCGTGAGATCCTCTGTGAGCTATCCTTCATGAATCGAGCACAAAGTGATGTGAGAACGCGCAGGACCTGTTTGTGGAGTCCTGTGCGGACCAGGACTCCCTGCACTCCACCCAGCAGTCATCCTTGAATGCCAAACTGGAGGCGCTGGCCACCCCGGAAGTGCTAGCAATGACACGCCCCCCAGCTATGTTTCCTGTGCCTGTGCCGCATGAGCAGCAGCCAGCACACCCATCAGCACTCCAGGAAGTTGAGAAGCTGCGCAGGCATCTGGTGTCCGTTCAGACATCTCTCTCTAGTGCCACCAAAGAACGGGACCTCCTGGCAGAGCAGTTAGAGGACAGCCAAGTGAGATGCTTGTGTTCTCCTGCTTTGTGTACACCTCTCCAGTGCTTGTAAACAGCGTGTGCTCACCGCACTTGCCTTGAGCATGCATGCTGTATTGCCGCAGGCGAAGAGGAAAGCCGAGAAAGCTGCACATCAAAAGCAAGCTGCTGCTTTTTCAGCAAGGATGCTGGGGACTGTGAGAAGGCTTGTGTATGCGGCAGATCAGATCTCCAAGAAGGATGAGTCAATCAAGTCCTTGTCAGCGTACATTCACCGCCTTGAGCAGCAGACTGTGTGGCTGCGCAAAAGCAAGACCAAGAAGACCGCAACAGATAGGCGGTGCCACAGCCATGACACACGCACTGCGTGCAATGATTCGGTCAGCAGCACGTCCCCGCAGCCCTCTGATTGCAGCTCCCCTCAGTCCCTCGTGTGCCGTCCTGGCCAGCAGAGCTCCTGTGCTGGCACGCACAAAAACGAAGCAAAAGGCTGCGTGGAGCAGCAGCCTGATGACGACGTGGCCCAGCAGCAGCAAACTGCAGACAGGCAGAGCTCGCTGGAAGCATCTGTACAAGTTGCCTGTTCCCCAGCTTCCTGGATGTCGCGGGTGCGAAGCGAAGGTGTGGCATGTGAAGGTGGACTGCCTGCGTCAGATCTGGTTCCTCCCAGGCTACTGTCTCAGCCATCTGCATCACCTCAGAGCTATACCTTTGGCTTACCTATCAATAACAGCTATGTACCGCAACTGCAGCAGGCTAGAGCTACAAGGTATGTGGGTGGCGACACAGGCACCATGCGCAGTTCCCACCATGACTCATCTGGGCTCACCACAGTTGCAGAAGTGGAGTTGAGTGTAGGGGCGTGGTACTCACCTAGTATCGCCCGTTCATCACGTGCCAGTAGGGACATATGGGAGCAGCCACCAGTGGACGTGGAAGTGTTTGCAGGGGCTTTCAGCAGTTGCCCTGACTTCACAGCAGGTGAGCTTCTAGTAGCTGTTCCATCAGATTATGGTTTGGATAGATGCGGGCCTGTTCTTGGTGCTGCACTACGCACAAAGCTCATCTCTTGTCAACCCCGAACAGCAGGGCGAGTATGTGCATGTATCCTGATGTCTGCTGTGCGGCTCGCCATGGTATAGAGTCTGGACCACAGCCATACTGGCCAGATGTTTCACCCCTACATTGCTCATGCTTCTGCAGGCACTCACGTTACATCGACAGCGGATACAGAGACATGGCAGGCATACATGGCTGCTATTGACGACATGGAGCAGCGCATTGATGCCCTAGAGTTTCCGCCTGACATTGACAGCAGCCTGATTACGATCTAGAATCGATCTGATTACTCCATGATTAATTGACTGTATCTTCACCGTTGTACAACTTGGCTTACACGAACTAAGCTCATGCATACTGGCTGAGCTGTCAATGTTCAGTAGATACCTGTTCACATATGGCGCTTCATGCTGGCTTCCTGTTTGATGAAGGCACAAGACATCCATGTTGTGTCTGTTGTTGTTGTCTGACTTGTAACAGCAGCAGCTCCTGATGATGTCCCGAAGCGCTGAGGCTTGCAGAAAGTCCAATTCATGCACACTCACGATCTGAACCTGTTTGCCAGTGCCGCGGTGCAGTTTGGACAATGCACGGCACTATCCAGCTCAGTTTCACTGGAAGAATTTGCTTTACACATCCAGCTTGCGATCGCTTGGCTGCAGGAATTCAGATGTCCAGTTCCCTGTCTACAGTATCCTTGCGTCAGTCTTGACTGCATGCTATTATAAAATTGGCCCATTGAAGCTGTTTTAGGTGGTAAAGTAGTCCCAGTCTGAGGTTTGGGGACTTCTGAAACTCACCAGACGGAATGTCTGGCGATAATCATGAGGCGCTAGTTACAGCCTTGCAAGTACGCGCTAACACTCACATCCAAATTACACGCATTTGAAATCAATTTGTTTGCTTGGTGAGCACCGGCATAATGCTGTAGGAGGGGATTGAGAGAGTGAAGCAGCGCACGACAACACTTCAAGAGCTCTTGGATGCAAGGGCGAAAAACCTCTCTCCGGTTTTCATGACAGAAGAAGCACTGTCAAGTTTAGATGCCGGAATCAAGAAGAACACCGCGATGAAGAAGAAGTTGAGCACGATCAGTGAAAAAACCTGCGAAGCGGTGTGCAAGGACATCGGTTCCTTGAATCAGAGCAAGTTTCTTGCTGAGGCGGCAACTGCCCTTCTTCAAGCCACCACAAAAGCTTCTGTAATTCAGTGGGTGCTGAAGGTGTGACCTAGTCCTTCTTAGAGGTAACACCACCGCCACCCTCAGTGCGACCGACACCACACTGAATGTGGACATGCAGCCATTAGCCGGAGTATGCTACAGTTCTGAATCCACCTGGTTGAGTCACACCATGTGGCCTGCAGGCTGCTTCAGAGATCCACCGGCGTTATGCGACGTTTCAAGAAGCGTTTGCGACAGCGCTGGGTAAGGAGCTTGCATCTGACTTGGATCTCACAGACGCTACTGCTGTCAGCAAGCGCAGAGCCTGCATGAAGCTGGCACTGCATGTTGACAAGGTTGCCCTCTGTAAGGCTCTGTGCATGATCCGGCCCGCCATGAACCAAATAGTACGCCCCTCACTGCTCTTGAACCACTTGTCGTGCCTGCACCTGAATGATCATAAGGTGTGAGCCTATCGCTCACATGTAAGACCCAGCACCACCTGCCAGGTGCTTCGCATATATGTCGCCGCAAGCTCTTGTCCTTGATGGTGGTGGGGGCTGCAGGTGCGTGTGGACATGAAGAAGAGGGACGGCGCCCCTGTCGCTGCTCTGTCCTTGCTGACCTCCCTGGTTCGATCTTCCCAGGACTATCTCTTTGCCGTTACCACAGATGTGGCCAGCGGCCTGCCAGCGGCCATCAAGGACCTAAGCAGCCTGCGTGCTTCTGAAGACCAGCAGGTTTCCAAGCTTGCGCAGCATTTGTCAGAGGCTATCACAGAGTGCAGCTCGCTGGACTCCAAACGGTATGTGGGCTACCAGTACCATGCAGTTTCGGAGCCTTCTTGCATGCTGTGGCAGTCTTGCTGGGCACACCTCCACTATCATCTCTTGCACACACCTCCTGACCTCTTGAGGCAGCTGAGTAACGATGGGTATTTTTTTCCAAGAGTGCCTTCGGTCACAGAGAGTTAGTGAGCTTGGCAGCCTGTCATGTGTGAGGCTGTCTATTGCCTCTGTGTAAGAGCACAGTGACATGCATGCAGAGCTGCAGCAGATGCCACGCAGGCCGCAGCGCTAGTGGAAAGTGTGCACAAAGTATTCAACGATGCATGTGCTGCGCTGGAGCACTGGCACGAGGACCTGCAGGTGCGCGAGAAGAAGAACGCCAAGCTGGAGCTGGCGCGCGGGGCTGTGCCTGACAGTGTGCAGCAAGCGTTCGATGAGCAGAAGGCAAAGTGTGTGCTGTGTTCTACTTGTGTTCTGCTTGGGTGATGGGCGACAGCCGACACTCTCTACCCCGCTGCATCCAGTGTTGCCACTGTAGCCTAAGTTATGTAGGGCTCTGCACCTTGCTGGCTAGCGCCACGGCCTGCAGTGTGGCTGCAGGGCTGCAGTGAGCAACTGTGCCTGCAGTGCGGCTGTGGTGGTGCAGGTTTGCGGCCTTCAAGAGCGGATTGGAGGCGTTTGCGGGCGCACTGGGCCAGCCACTGCCGGAGCTGCAGCAGGCGGCCGCGGCCGAGGACTCTGACAGTGTGCACGTCGTCACCTCCTCCGCCCTCGCCTGCAGCCCCGACGGGCTGTGGGATGACGACCACACAGCGTACTTCTACAGCAACCTGCCCAACCTCACCAGCGTTGTGCCCAGCATGGCTCTGAATAATGGCAAGGAGGCGGAGGGAGATGAGGGTCCTAGCGGTGAGGCGGACGCGGCAGGCAGCGATGACGCAGCAGGCCCTCCCAGCGACGCGGGCGACGGCGCCGATGTGGAGTCCCTGCCTGGAGGTGCGCACTGCTGCCCCCTTCATTGATGTCCATGTAGTTGTCCATGATGTTTCTCCGCGTTACGCTTTTCATGAAGTATGCTTCGGAGGGCCCACGAGGTCTGCAAGCCGTTGTGATGCTGTTGTGGAGCGCGCTGTGGCCGCCGCGGCGGCAGGCGGCGTGGAAGCGGTCGGGTGACACAGTGATCAGGTGTGAGGCTGCAGGTACCGGGGAGGAGGAGGCTGCTGCAGAGGAGGGCCAGGCGGAGCCCAGCGGCATGCGTGCCATCCAGGAGCAGCTGGCCACCTGCACCACCTCCGAGCGCGCCGATGAGACCGCCATCAACTTCTGCTTGATTCAAACCAAGAGTGCGCCCTGCTGACCGCCTTGCCTTGGAATGTCAATACATCCCTTCCATCAAACGCTTTCCCCTCACCTCACCCGAATGGCAAACCAGGAACCATCACGAAACTCTTTTGCAGCAATTTTCGGCAATTTATGCGCCCGCCCCCCGGGAGGGCCGACCCCCACAGGGGGGGGGGGCGCACCCCGCAGCTTGCCACAGGCCTGCAGCACTATCCTGCGCGATGATGAACATGCGGGCACCGCCACAACTTCACCTGCGCATGCCCTGTTTGAGCGCCCACAGCGCATGCTGTTCCAGTTCGAGCCAGCACTTCGCTCAGCGTTCACCTTGCGCCACATGGGCCAGTGGCTGCCGCGCCTCCACGATGTGACTGCATGCATGCAGACCGCCGGAAGATCATGTCTCAGTACTTGGGCGACTTGTTCAAGGTCCCCTTGCAGGTGCTGCCCTTCTACGCGCGCATCGTGGCCACTCTCACGCAGCAGTACCACGACATCGGAGCTGCAGTGGCCGCCATGGTGGTGCGCAAGGTGAAGGCGCTTGCCAAGAGGGTGGACGCGACCAACAAGACCGCCGAGCCGCGCGTGGCGTCCGCCCGCTATCTGGCAGAGCTTGCCAAATTCAGAGTGGTGGCTCCAGGCGTGCCCCCCTGCATGCATTCGCAACTAGAGCAGAGTCACTGTGGGCTAGTTGAATGGATATTCATGCATGATGTATGCAAGCCACATGGCGGCATCCTGCTTTGCACGCTGAATGATAGAGACCGCAGCATGCGTGATGTGGGTGGCGGTGCGGTGCAGGAGACTTCTTTGTGTGCCTGAAGCGGTGCCTAGATGACTTCACCGGCCACAACATCGACACCGCCTGTGAGCTGGTGGTGGCTGCAGGGGCGTTCATGATGCGACAGTCCGAGACCCATGAACGCATGGACAGCATGCTGGGGGTGCGCCGCGGCCCTTGCTCACTTGCCGCCTTGCTGCGCGCCATGCATGCTCTGGAGCATGCACCCTCTCTGACACCCTGTGGCGCAGTGTAGTGGCTTCTAACAGAGGTCTAGAGGCTCAGCACTACAACTCAAAGACAGTTCTAGTGGATGAGCTGTGTACCGGAACTGCAGTCAGCAAGCATGCCCTCACCACCAGAGTTTGCAGCAGTGCCGTGGCCTGCCTGCCAGCCTGCTCGTAGACATGTGCATGTCTCATGGGTGCTGCACCGCATGCATGCCCGCACCTCCTCTGGTGTCCACTGCAACCTGCAAGGTCGCGGTGTGCGGGCATGCTTGCGCTGCTTCTGCTCTTCACCATGCATGAACAGCTAGCAGATAATTCCTGTGCTCTGCAGGTGATGCTGCGGCACCGCGCTGGCCGCCAGCTGGACGCGGCCAAGGCGTGGAACATAGAGAATGCATACCTTGCATGCAACCCACGCACGCAGGCAGCTGCGCCAGAGAAGCGCACTCCCCTGCAGCGCTACATCCACAAGCTCCTGTTCAGCTGTGTGCAGCAGCAGGACGTCAAAGTCGACAAGCTTGTGCGGCACCTGCGACGGCTGCCTTGGGGGGAGTGCGAAGGGGAGGTGCTGCGCTGCGCCTGCGAGGTGCCGCCCCCACCCACCGCTTCTTCGCATGATAGAACCGATATCAAATGCCGGGTGCAGCGTGCAGCTCCCCCTTGCTATGCGGCGGCCCTCCCCCGCACTGGTGCTTTGTATTCCCCACAAGCAGTGGCACTCAAGATGCCTGATAGTGCATTGGGCCTGTAAGGCATCGAACAGAGCTGTGGCAGCCTCTGCCTTTCTTGCATGGCACCGGAAACAAAATTGCATCAGTCTCTTATAAGGAATTCAAACATTGTACAAAAGTCCCTGCAAGGCATGAACTATGATCGCACAATGCCTTGTACCTGCGGCCGAGGGTGCGAATCAAACTCCGATGGCGCGCCATCATCGGATTGATTTGTGTGCGCTAAGGGTGAGCATGGGCCCACCATAACCGCACGCATCAAGCCCCAGTGGCGAGCAGAGCGACCAACGAAGCAGTGATGGACTGTCCGAACGTGCCAGCTCGAGTTGCGAGGGGAGCGGACGGCGCCGCGAGACCGCTGCACGACCTCTGCTGCTCTGCGACAGAACACAAAATACCTTGAAATGAATAACACACGCTGCACTGCAGTCCCTTCAAAGGTACTCTAAATCTTACCACAAGTCCCTGCAAGGGGCATGTCTGCAGCTTCGCTCGAGCTCTGCAGCCCACAATCCTTGCTGCTGACAGCCCTGGCATGTGCACTGCAGGCAACAGTCAATGGCTCGTTTGACAAAATCCAAACCCTGGCTAGCTTGATGGCCGCTTTAAACAAGTACAGGCCGGCGCTGGTGCTGGCGCTGGTGGACTTTCTCATAGAGGAGGTGGTGTCGGGCCTGCAGCACCCCTCCCTGCACACCCCGCAGGCCTCCATCGCATACACGCGCCTGCTCTGCGAGCTCTACAACTTCCAAGTTATGAAAACATCACACCTGTTTAGCATACTCTACTTGTACATTACTGTAGGTGTGTCGCTGCTCTTCTCGAGATGGTGCATGCATGCGTGTCCAACCTGAGGTCCCCCCCCCCTGCCTATTGCTGTGGCAGCAGAAGGACGAATTGCGGTGAATGCTGTAGCAGTTGCTGGGATGAATGCAGGCCACGGCTCACCGGAGGATGCGGACATGTTGGATCCCAGGGACAGCTTTGTGAGGGTGAGGTCGATATTCACCATCCTGCAATCGTCAGGCCACTACTTCAAAGGCGGCAACGCACACGCCAAGCTGAAGAAGTACTTTGTGTTCCTCCAGCGCTATCTGCTGTCAAAGGAGGACCTGCCCGCTGACCTGCAGTCCACCCTGCACTCACTCCATGGCCAGCTGCTCCCTGATGCTGACCTGTATTGCACGTATGATGCAGCAGAGAAGGCTGCGCGGGAGTATCTCGTTAGCGACGATCACGATCAAGAGGAGGCCGTGCCTGAGGATGCTGTTGAGAACGATGCCGCCCAAGACAACCAGCGGCCTGAGGTGCGAGCGGACGCGGCCGCCGCTGCTCAGGACGATGCTGCTGTGGCGGACCAAGCTGAAGATGAGCTGTTTGAGAAGGAGCTGGCGAATATCATTCCAGGACAGGCACGCGCCACACAGCGCCCCTGCACAGATGTGCCTGTGCATGACTATTGAGTAGCTGCTTAGCTACTGTGCCTTTTGGTCGATTAGTTGGTGGTTTGGTGTCTGACGATGGTTCCCAGTTTGACCAACACATGCACACTCAGATGTTGGGAACTTGTGCAGGTGAGCAAGCGGCGAGTGCAGGAGACAGCAGCTGCAGATGCTGCCATCAGCTCACCTGTTTGCTTCAGAGTGAGGCTGAAGCGGCAGAATGCAAGAGGTGATCAGACGCATCGCCTGGAGTTGCCAGCGTCCTCAACCATTGCAGCACACCTGAACGAGCACCGCACAGAGGAGGAGCTGGAGAGAACTCGAATGAAGAAGCTGGTACTTGCCGCAGAGGCCAATTTGACTCCTGACCAGCCTCCATTGATAGAGCATGGACGAAAGAAAGAGCCGAATCGAAGAAAGCATGTTGCTGCCCGGGGGCCAGACGTGGCCATGGATGACGAAGGCCTACCAGGCGTCTTCCGCAATGTGCGTGGACATCTGTAGATGTACATGTTCGTAACTTTCATTCATGACAATAGGCAGGTTCCAACGCAAGTAAAATTGGAGTACATGTGGATAAGCAGCTGGGGACACAGGGATTTCCGATGACAGATTCTCTCCCCGCATGAGCGACAAATTACAACTGAGCGTGGCGCCAGACTCCTTGTATTGAATTGATTAATCAGACTTCCACAACACCATGGGCTCTATGCGCTTGCAATCTTTTCTCACTGCGTTCAAACATTACACAGAACATGTTTACAATGGGCATGCCTGAGTTGTGATCAATAAATTGAATGATGCGCTTGGGGCTGGACGCCAAACAGCGCTTTCTCCACCATCTCTGCAGCGTGATTAAAGAAACGAGTCTTTACCTCCCACAGAGGGAGGAAGTTTCGCATGCAAATACATGCGATGGTGTATCTCATCAGAGAAGAATGCAAGACAACATTATACACAGCAGCACTCTTTGTTCCCTCGGCCCTGGTGCCTAGTTCCACCAAATTCGCCTAATTTTTTCTCTCGTGTATCTTTGCACATTCATGCCAGTACCTTCACATTCCTGGAGGAGGCGTGGGTGCACTGAACAGCTTGCGCAACTCTTCCAGCCTCACTGTGATTTTGTCGTCACCAGCAGCTGGCCTGCGTCCATCTGTTGACGTAACGCCCCACCCCTGCAGCGCAACATTAACATCAGGTGTCGTCCACCCTGAAAAGCCGAGCCTGAATCAAGGCCCCTGCAAGCCGAAACACGCAACAAGAGCGCAATACACTTACACAGGCAGGCTAATGCCACCATACACACCTGTCGGTCTTTGGACACCTCCATGATCGCTTCCTCCACACTGCCTTTCATGTATAGCCTCTTGACCGTCACAGGCCGCTTCTGGCCCATCCTCCAGGCCCTTCCCACTGCCTGGTCATCCAAGGAGCGGTTGAGCTGAGGCTCCAACATGAAAATGTAATTGGCACTTGTCAAGGTGATGCCCACTGCAGCCGCACGTACAGACAGCACAAAAACTGTGGTGGGCGGGTCGTTCTGGAAGGACTGTATGGCTGCAGCACGCTGCTTCATAGGCATCTTCCCAGAAATGCATCGACAAGTGAACCCATTGTCTGCGAGGTTCTTCTTCACAAACTCGAGCGTCGAGTTGTACTGCGTGAAGACCAGTGCCTTGTTGCTGGCATCTTTTTCGTGCATCTGGCGGAGCTGCTTCACAAGCACCTGCAGCGCATCGATGCATATGCCAGCGACTCGCAAAACATTAGGCGTGCTGGTGCTAAGGACTATTGGCGCAACAGATACGTCATCAGAACAGTAAGAGTTGTGCCACAGCTCTTCATGGCAGGTAGAGCTTCACACCTCCATCTTGGAGTTCATCTCCACCATCTGGGTTGGATCCCTTCGAGAAGTGGATGCCTTCGGCTCTGGCTCATCGCTAGGAGCAGGATACACTGCCTCCTTCAGATGGGCGGGATTTGCAGGTCTCCGACAGAGCGGGCAGTGGTTGTTCAGCTGCAACGCATCGCTGATGCACTCCTTGCAGAACCAATGACCGCACTGCACATCAGCACGCGTGTTACTTCACAATCTGCATGCACACTGCACAACGAGAGGGGGGTGTGAGCAGCAATGCACACACCCCTCACGCCAGGCGTTCAGCGCCTCCCTGGGTCGGTGCAACAGAATTGGAGGAGGCACGCACATTTGTGCGCATGGGGTTGTCAAACGTCTCAAAGCAGATGGAGCACTCCATGTCATCTGCAGCGGGAAACTGTGGCCCGCCATCTGCAGGGCCAGCCACCTGCTGTTTCGCCTGCAGATCTGGAACTGTCGCCTTCAAGGAGGACAGAGAGTGACGGCCACCAGAGCACAGCCTGCGCAGTGGTAACAGCAGAGACATGATTGGGATGACCCGCTGGACAACCTTTGCTGCGCCCTCCTGCCAATACACAGCATAGGCATCCTTGGCAGAATCATAGGCTTCCTTGTACGCTTGCCATTCAGTGCGGCTGAAGTTGACAGGTACCATCTCCTCATTCTTGGGTGGCAGCTGCCACGCTCCACTGGCCGGCACCGAGCTCTTGCTGTGCCGCATGATGAGCGTGCGCATGATGAACAGCACCTCCTTGGGGAGCTCGTAGTAGGTCCTTGTGAGTACGCCCTGCTGGAATGCCTTGGTCCCGAGGGGATGCATGTGAAGCGCAGCGAACTGGCCACCAAGGTCCCTGATGTCCTGCACGATCGCTGTCGCCTTGTAAGTGCACCCTTCTGGAGCAGTACTGCTGACTGGCAGCCCCTCATATCCCAGCACACACCGCTACTCTACAGCCTGACTACGCACAGCAGAGCAGGCATCGCAGGCTCTCACAAGAACTGCTGCACAGAGCATGTGTAGGCAGGGCGCACTGAGCTCAGTGGTGTGCCGGTGCACGCCCAGCGACACGTGGCCTGAATGGCCTCAATAGCCTTGAAACTCTTCTTCTTCGGGTCTTTCATGGCATGACTTTCATCCAGCACTATTCTGTGCCAGCGAATGCATGATACTGGGTTGGAACTGCCACTGTATTTGGACGCCTTTGAGCGCCCTAGGGCATCGGAGCTCAGCGTTTCGTAGGTTGTGACAACAATGTCATATTCTGCAAGTTTCTCGATGTCTCTGATCCTGCACTGCTGGACACACTGAGAGACGATCGAAGATAGTACATTGAGGGTGAGATCTGTAGAGGTCGGCGGGCCGACAGCAGCACACGCCCATCGAACACAGACCTGCGAATTAAACGTACAGATAGCAGCGCCTCACCGGTTCTGTCCATGATACTCAGCAATCTTGAGGGTCTTGTCTGCCACCTTGCTGCGGGCTTCCGCCACCCACTGGCCGACGAGGCTGACCTTGCAAACAACTAGGGTGCCCCTGCTTTGGATGAGGGAGCCATCGGGGCCCTGCACTTCTTCTCCACAGACAACGCTGTCGCTCGCGGGGTTGCCGAGCACGAGGGCCAGTATCTCAACCGTCTTGCCCAAGCCCATCTCCTCCGCCAGAATGCCACCACGTGGACCACACGGCACGCCCTTGCACAGCTTGCGCAGTGCTGGAGAGTACCAGACATCAGCCTGCATGCATAACGGCGCCTGGTGGTCCCTTCCACACACCCGCCGCATGAAACAACAGCCAGAAGATGCACATCTAGCAGTGGCAAGGCCTCACAGGTATGCAGAAACGATGAAATGCAGCCCCTACCCCACAGTTCTGCGCAACTGGTCGCCCGCAACCGCGATGCTCACATCATCAGTCAACATGGCCGGGGTCAACTTGCACACTTGCAAAACTCTGCACACTACCACACGCAACGGAAGCAATCGTACACACCACTTCATTCACAGGAACCCAGAGCTTTGAGCGCAGAGGTGTTTTCTCCATGTCGATCATCCACTTCAACGACTGCTTCTGGTACTCATGCAGCTCCACATCATGCAGGCCAGCAGGCTGAATCATGCTCTCGAGATCTGGAGAAGCCTCAATTTCAGCCATGATATTGCCAAGATTCAACGTATTAGAAACGGGTTTGCTCAGGCTCTCAGTCATGCTCACCCACGCCGTGTTCGACTTCAATAAGAGCTGTAGGCAGTTTTTGAGAGGGTGAGCGGGGTACAGTTGGTGTGGAATGCGCTGGTGTGCGAATCGCGATCGGCTGGTGGCTGGAGGTGCAGCAAAGGATGCCAAATCTGACACAATGGCACCATTCTCAGACGTCACATACAGTGTGACGCATAAGGAATTCTGTTTTTCGCGTCCCACGTTGGTTTGCAGACGGGAGCGTGCATACAGAGATGGCGCTGCAAAATTCTTGTGTGTGGTGGACATCCTCACGATCTCCGCCAGCGCATTCCTGGTCAGCTTCTTGACCTTGGATACATGTTCTGCTATCCTGCACATTCAAGGCGACGGTTGGCTACGTTACTGGAAGCTTATCCATCGTGTAAAACTTGCACAGAAGGAGATGACTGTGGAACGGGAACAAACCCTGAAAATGCCTCAGCCCCAAGGCCATAGCCGCCATCCAGCCTCACAGTACAAACAGGACGCACATCTCGGTGCGACAGAAACGGACCTCATGCGCTGTGCATGGTATTCTCGGTGCTGCTTCAGCATGTTCTTGGAGATGGACTCGTGGCACTTTGGCTCAAGCAAATCTCTGTACACCAGTTCGTTCTTCTGCTTCTCGGTTCTTTGCAGCTGCCCGCCAGCACGGGACAACTTGTCCCATACCATGCCGGCCACAAGCACATGCGGATGAGAGGTATAGACTGCAGCAGGCCCTGAGGCACGTGGAGGCGGTGTGTCCGTTCGCATCGCTAGCAACCCGAGGTGATAAACACTAGTATTGGAATTCAGCTCAGCATAGGCCAGGCTGCGAAGACGCCAAGTGAGCACTTGGCTGCCGCTGGTGCCAGAAACCTGGCGGTACTGGGAGTACTGGCCCCTCGCAGAGTAGAATTGGTCTTTCAGATGAGAAAGCCTGCAGTGTCATTCACGGCTTGCAACCAAGTGCACATACACATCAGGCGAGTTGTATGTGAATGCAATGCAGCAATTCTTGCACTAGAGACTGCGATACAGCTACAAAGGATGCTGCACACAGCAGCTGATTCTTGACGACCACACATTGTATAACGCAGAACTCAGAAAAGGAATGCTGAATCGGAATTATGACGCCTATTTCTAGATGAACGCTCAACTTACCCTATCCGGAACAATACTCTCGAGCATACACAGATTATAGTGCCCACCTGTTTGCGCCTGCATTTTTTAGCACACCCCAGCGGCGGAGCACTGCAGTGACTTTCGATGCAAGAGCTTTGAGACCCTGGGGGTTCAGATTCTTCACAGCTTCAGACTCGCTTGTCTGCCACATGGGAACCAGAACGGGGACAGTCACAAAAGCAGCATCTTGTTCCCTACCGTTTGGGATTGGATCATCTAAGCAAACTGCGGTGGAAACGCAGGCAAAAGGTGCCAGTATGTTGCTCGTTGCATGCACTAACAGGTTTTTGACACCCGATGGCACCTTTGGGACACGCCAGCACAAGAGCCGCGTGCTCTGTGTCATGTGCATAAAGCGATCGGTCCCAAACTTGGCGCTGTCTGTGACAAAAGTCGGTGTGATGCTGCCAGGGTGCAGCTCTCCCAAAACCAGTGTAGTGCGGTCACCACAGTCCTGCAGGCGGCTGCCGCTCATACACCTCGCTCCTGGACGAACTATATGTGCTAGTATGGGGCAACAAGGGCACACATACAAAGGGGCAAGCGTGCAAACAAGGACAGGTAGAAGCCTGCCGCACCTTGCTCTGAGCATCGTAACTCATTCCAAGAATTGCTGCAACAGCTTTCTTGACATCCAGCATAGTGCTCTCCGGCGTGGTATGTACTCCTATGTACCGTGGCTTTTGTGAAGAGGTGCAATCAACAAGCAGGCATGCGCGCAAAGTTGTTGCCACAGGAGGTTCCAGGGACCCCTGCACACCCTGGGCAGGTAGCAGCTCGATCATGCGTTTGGGAAGCTCTGGCACCTCTATTGTCTTGTCTGCCTGTTTCGCCTTCGTGAAGAGCTGCTGCAGGTGCTCCCTGCACACACCCAGTGTTAAATTTTCAGCATGGATGATAGTGGGTGAGAGGGAGGGAGATGCACATCTCACACTGTCGCAGCTGGCTGCATGCACCACGACTCAGGCCTTCATACTCGTGGCACAAGCCAGCTGAGCAGCCCATGCGTGTCAGGGACTTCTACCATAGCTACCTGTACTCACATCATGCCAAACCAGGTCCCTTCTATCCACAAACTGCAAGAGAGGGGGTTGCGCACGGGACTGATGTTGGGAACTGCTGATGAAGGAGAACCGCAGCCAAGCTCCACTTCTTAGCAAGAACTGCCTCCCAGCTTCTCCAGTCTTGGAGCTCCACCGCATCGCTGTCTCCTGCGTATCCATGCGGTGCTGCATCCAGCTCTGCCTGGATCTGTGCGAAGGCATCACTGTCCACCTGCAACAAACTTCCCCAGCCATCCATGCCCTGCTGCCCGGTGCAAAAAACACATTACCGCATTCACAGCCTGCAACTTAGCAACGTGCATGTGGTCTTAGAGATCCTCACCTTGACAGGGAAGTAGATGGTTCCAATCTCGACAGCATTTTGCAGCGCCTGAGCAGACACTTTGAAAGCGACACGTGCCTCTGGTGCCGGCCTCTGATGCGCATACGAGACCTTCCTATTCAGAGAGTAGTACCGCAGGTCACAGTTCTCAGCCGCCCAGGGGTTGACATGCTGTGCCGCATGTTGGTGCGCAAAGTATGGTGGAAAGCCTGAAAAAAAGTCTCCATATCCACCCATACCAAGCCCCTCGTCTTCCATGTGAGCGCAATACCGACATATGCCCTCTTCATCATAGTGGCCAGCACCACACTCACT
Source organism: Ulvella scutata (assembly GCA_032359135.1). Taxonomy (NCBI): domain Eukaryota; kingdom Viridiplantae; phylum Chlorophyta; class Ulvophyceae; order Ulvales; family Ulvellaceae; genus Ulvella; species Ulvella scutata. Next base: position 34,059 of record JAUMHD010026495.1, read on the forward strand.
GCATTCGCCGCATCCTGAATCACTTGTGGCGGGACTGCAGTCATCTGGAGGTGCCAGAAAACCTAGAAATCCGTGATCAGCAGGACGAGGATACGCGAGATGATGCGCTGGAGGCCGCCCACCAAACCCTGGAGCACCAGCAATGCCAGCACGTGCCAGAGGCGCGGCAGCTGAAGCGCCTGCTGGCTTCTTGCACATGGCTGCCTTTGAGTTGCAGTGGTGGGCAGGAGACAGTCCATCTCCCCAGAGAGCACACTCGCTGGCGGGCTTGTCACAAACCACACAAAAGCACTGCATGACATGCTTTCAGTTCACAAGCTGCTAAGATTCACAGTGCCAGACCGCAAGTCACATGCATGACAACAGTTACACAGCAAATCTCACCTTGTCACAGTAGGCAGCGTTTTCACGACTTGCTACAGGGATGAACTTGTGGGTTGCACAAGCTTCTCTATGGTGCGGCAGATGTATATTGGGGTTTCGAGTGTGGTCAGACAAGACTTCAATGTCGTCATCTTTCTGCAGTGGCTGGGCGTTTGCTCTAGGCCGCTTGCTGGCGCGTTCAGATTCTGTTCCCAGCAATAAAATACACTCATTGCCACCAACCTGCGCTGACTTCCTTTTCTCTGCTTGCGAGCTCGGCTTTGCCTTGTCCTGATTAGGGTCAGAACCTGCACAGACCTCTGCCGGTCTGCTGCGTAATTATCATGGTGCTGAATGCCTACACCAGCATGCACCATCTCTTTCTTCAACCTGGCAGTTGCATCTAGTCAAACAGGGTTCAGCACGCTGCGCAGCCTTCGCCTCTTTGTGTGAACTGAAACACTTCTGCTTTCCATTTCTTTGCACTCCTTTTCTGCTCAGCAGGTGTTTGTGTATGCATGTGTCTTTCCTGTCTTTCAGATCTTCAGAATGTTACCCTGCACTACCTCTAATCCCTGTACTCCAACTTCATCCATATAATCTCCACTTTCCATTCCGTGCAATATACTGTGTGTTCTGTGTGCGGTTATGTTGGGTATGGAAAGCAGACAACACAAAGCATATCAAAACTGGGCATATCATAACTGTACCTATTAGGCTGCACCGTTTTGATGTTTGAGTTTGCGTGACAAGTACTTTTTCTTCATGGGGCCAGGGCAGAAAATGAAAAATACCGAAAAAGCTGCTTGCAGGGCGCGCACGGCCCCGCAAGCAACGATACATGATGTACATGCAGTAGTTAAGCAGCATGGCGTGTTTATTTTATGTTCAGCTGGAGTTTTTGGTCCCTGAGTGGCTCATGTGCTGACCAACAGGTTGTGGCTCTGGGGGTGTTCTGGCCTCGGGGCTGTTTATGCATGGCCCGTTTGCAGCGCCCGCGAGGCGAACTTGATGCACACACACTACATAGTACTGTGACAGGTCGCTGAAGCTTTCATGAAAACTCACTGAGAACGTTTTAGCACGATTTCTAGGCCCCTGATAGGGGTCTGTTGGCCACCGAGGAGTCACATGCATGTGCGACGCAGAGTATACCTCGCGTAGCCAAGATAAAAAAGCAGCACGCTACCGTACCTCCTTGTACAGGCAGGAACAGTTGTTCCTGCCTGTACAAGGAGGCGTTTGCTTGCTTGGCAGCATGTTTAGATGTATGCACAGTGCTATTCAAGAAATTTTTAATCCACAAATAAATTTTTTTTGCCAGCTTTCATGTCACACAAACTCCAAGATCAAAACGGTGCAGCCTTAACATTACCAAACGTTGGACACAGACACGATGTGACAGATCGATATTGACTGACACCATGCTCTGAAGACTCGTACACTTTGAAGGTGGTTTGGATCCTACTGTCAGTGCCTGCCAACTCAACATCCAACTAGGCTAATCCTGGCCAACATGCAACACTAATGGCATGTATATTACATGTCGAGGGGGAGAACTTGAACTGTTTCATTAGTTTTGATGCAGTATCCGGAGAGCAGATCCGATGACAAACTCTGCCAGTGTATGATGCGCACACGAAGGCACAAAATTTCGCTCTGCCAAGCCGCAACATTACTTGATCTGCCTGGTTTTTTGGAGGGCGGGGGGACGTGCCGAAAGGGGAAAACAGGGAGGGATTAGGGGAATATTATATAATATAATACCGATGTAAAATTTCCTGAAGCTTTCCGGTTTGGGAGGGTCCACCATACCACCCACTCCCCACTTTCGCAGACAAGGATTGCAAGGGCGCTTCGTGCCCTGGCTCGCCTTTTCCTCGCAAAAACATCTTCGATGCTTGTGCCTAGACAGAAGAATATAGTGGACTGGGCTCTTTATAGTGTTTAACCCAAGACTTATGGAGTTGTCAATGACAAAGCATGGCTGACTTTAGTGGATGCGAACATCACTCACAACGCTGGCTGACCCACAGCATTGAAAAAAACCCACGGGAGCATAAGATCAACATGCTGCATATATATGTTCGTTCCTCTATTGCTGTGTTCGTGCAGTGCTGTTGTTCTCCAGACCGATGATTCGCGATATTCATTACACAACAGATCCCTTCTTTCTACGTATGTTGAGCTCAGCTATGTACATTCTCCCCCAGAAGCAAAATTTTCAGGTTGTAACAGAACACCTGCTATACCTTCTCACAATCTCGAGATTGTGACAGAAGCACACCACCTTATGTAAGTTGAAGCATGTTCGACCCTGCCGCAGCCAGTGTAATCTTGGAAACCACCAAGAGTAATGATTCCATTCACAAACACTGATCTTAACAGAAAGTGTTTGTGTGAGGTTTGGAACAAGTCCTCTGTTTTTCCTGGCTCGTGCCAGTCAGCTTCGATAGTATTAACAGGCTTTGCACACTGGCACGTAGTGTGCGGAGAAGCGGTACAGTAATGTTCGTTGAAGCGTTTGCAATTCGGAGTGAGATTACGGATTCTCCAGCAACACACCGCACCTGAAGTGGAACGCATCCAATGCAGGACAGGGTGGAGATTGCCGGAGTCACAATTCAAAATTGCATCAACAACACAAGAATGGCAAAAACGATACGATCGCACCCTCTGGCTCAGGGCTGCTGCAGAGGTCAATCATCCCGAATAGCAAGCTCTGTCGTGGAAAGGGCGAGCCTTCGTCACGGCGTTGATACCTGTTGGTCTGGGCTGAATCTGATATCTGCAAATACTTAAGCGCAGTGGAAATGGTCCGTGTGTGCGTATGGAACATGTGAAGCTGTAGAGACAGCATGTTGACAAAACAGCATGTTGACACAACATGAATACAGAACTGGAGCGCTGAAGCTTCTCATCGGCGCACATTCAAAGATAGATCTTACATGCCTATCCACCTGACCTGAAGCAATGATGGTGCGTGGTGCACGCACAGGAGCCAGCAAATCTGCGTAGCGATGCCTCTGAGCTCATGCGAACAGAGACAAGCTGAAATTCCAGAGTGCACAGACACTGTAACACTGCATAATCCACAGACTGGGAAACGCGCGTACATCGGCGCAGCAGAACCAGAGGCCTGGCTGGCCACTTGGTGTGCAATGCTGCCAAACCTGGCCTTTCTGATACTACTGCAGGCGATTGATCCGGCAAAAACTGAGACTATGCGTAACAGCGCACCGTCATCTGGGCCAGCAGTGATGTGCGAAAGTCCTCCAGCAAACACGTCGTGTCGTGGATCTGACAACACAATCGACGACAACGGGATACACGACAACAGGCCAAGGAGGAACACAGTACAGGGAACAGGACACTGAATCAATGAGAAGCATTGGGGAAATAGTGAATAGAAGGAGCAGGTTGATATCAATTGAGGTACAGTGTAAAGTTACAGACGTACATCCATCACATGGCACAGCAGGAGGTTGTTCACTCAGCAAGACATTCGCAACGGCG
>JAUMHD010026506.1:0-37927 GCA_032359135.1 Ulvella scutata
TGTGTGTGTGTGTGTGTGTGTGTGTGTGTGTGTGTGTGTGTGTGTGTGTGTGTGTGTGTGTATGTGTGTGTGTGTGTACATCGGCAGTGGCTCTATGTAAGTTTTATCGACAGTGGCTCGGTTCACATGCACAAAGAGTGCAAAGAATGCACTTTCTGGCCAGAATTGCTGCCAGACAGTGTCCATGATTATGTGTGCATGTAGCTAATCAATGGAATGCGGCCTTTCAACTGTTCTGAATAGCTTTGGTGGTTTTGGTTTCGAGATGATTATTTAGATTCCAGGTGTGACAGAGTGCTCTTCGTGGTGTGTTGGAATGCAGCACAGGCCAGAAGAATGGCACAGAGGAGGCAGTACACCACGCAGAATACGTGCTCTGTTCTGTTCTGTGTGTCGAAGTGGCGTTGTTTTTTTTTTTTTGTGTGTAGGTGACCACCGTTCTGTTTTACTGGGCAAGGCCACCTGATCCCATGCACCTCGTGCATGTGACAGTCACTTCTCTTGCATCTTATGATCGCTGTGGATGGCATGCAACTATCTAGAGACAGTGGAAATGCATATTGAGAACTCTGGTCTGTGTCTCTTGCACTCTATCGAGATACACGCGGCCTGCTGCAGTACTCGGTGCAAGGATACGCAAGACAAGACTCCATCGTACAGCACCCATTTTGCCACAACGGACCACAGGTCCCGAATTCGTAGGGCATGTCTGCCACAATTTGCACGCTTGCTACCAGTCTCTCTGCCGTGCAGCAGCACCAGCCATGCGCTCACGTCCCCAAGCCTTCGTCTGCACTGCCTTGGCAGCAGTGTGCAGCGACAGCGCCCGCACGCCAGCAGTTCTCTCCTTTTGTTTCACAATGTAGGCCCTTATTCAGGTGCCGTCGTGGCATGATTGCCCCGTGCCGTGCAACCAAAGGTGGGAGACTTCTTAGACTCTTCTCCACAAGGTCGTGTTTAGACCACAATTTGAACCATCTCACCCTGATTTGGCACTCCTTTCCGGCCATATGTTTGTGTTAACGTCTTTGTATCGTCTGGATGCTGCACTAGGGTAGTTGGTCCGCACATTGATCTGCGGATTCTGTGGGCATTACTGAAAACCGCGCAACCGCCTCATATATCTGCCCGTCAATGAAACTGTCGTGATGTAGGCACACTTTATGAGGTTCTGGGAGTTTCAGATCATGCCACTGCCAAGGAAATCAAGGCTGCTTACCGCAAGAAGGCAATGAAGCTGCATCCAGACGTAAACAAGGCCCCAGATGCAAAAGAACAGTTCATGGAGTGTAAGACGGCGTATGACACGCTTATTGACGAGAAGAGTAGGAAACAGTACGACAGAGCTCGTATGGGCGGGTCTGGGTTTGGAATCGGTGGTGACTTTGGTGCTGATTGGGACAGCTTTGGAAAGTATGCAAGGTGTGCTACCCGGTATCTCAGAGATACACTGCCATTGAATGCGCTGCTCTGTATTTCATCTGAAAGGACTTGGAACTGAGGCTGGCTTGGATGTTCTGCACTTCTAGTGAAGTATCTGCAGCTGGATATACACCACATCGCATTGTCTGTCACTTCGTAGTCTGTGTTGTTCCGGTGCAGAATGCACACTTAAATTCTCCATTCTGGGGGTCTTTTTGTTGCAGAACGGACTGTGAGCTGTGGCCTCTTGTGTTTGCTGTCCATGTCCAATTTTCAATATGCTGGTTTCTTTTTAGACCCCAAAGCGTGTGTTCTGTACACCAGTGTTCCCTGCAATCGTTATTCTCTCCCTGTTTGTTCTGTTCTGCTTGGTTATGGTTGTGCTCGGACATCATTCCTTTCATTGCCTCTGTGTCACTTGCAAGGACACACCACCCCCTGCTATGTTCACTGGTGTAAAGTTACAGGCATAACTCCATAGAATGGCCCATGTACCTACGATGTCCACCAAGCACGCACAGCAGCCCTCAAGCAGCGTCCTATTCACCTTTAGGTAGCCCTGATCTTGGCTCTGCCGTAAAGAAAAGTCCACACCTCTGTCTCTTCCCTAGTATTGATGGACATAAAAACGTATTGAGGGCTCGAGGGATCTACTGAGGCCTTCATGCTGTAGTAATCCAGCATCGAAGAACATGCTCCTGGAAACCCAGAACGACCAAAACCGATGACGTAATCGTACCGGGAAGATTACGTCATCGGGATGATAACGTAATCCTCGTCGTACGATTACGTAATAGCCGTATTTCAGGGACGCAGCAAACGCGACGTCGTACTCCTATAACGACCTCATGCGGGATCTGGACAGAGAGATAGAGACGTGGCAGCAGGAGAGGCAGAAGAAGAAGGGCAAGAGGGCGGAGGATATATCTGATGTGGTGGGTGACATCGCAGATGAGTTTCTAGAGTTCTTGGAGATGGGAGCAGGCATTGCTTCGGGCACCAGGGGCTCCAAGTCAGGTGCGGCAGGCACTCTGCTGCGGCTTTGCAAACCGGAAAGGTAGTGAATAGGCATCAACCCAAATACCGTGCCAGCAGCAAATACTGGGCCGCAGTAAATGTTGAACCGTGACCAAGATGTTGCTAAAAAGCCACCAGCTGACGAACCCACAACACCACCACTTCTTAGTATTGTGGTTAATTGGTTATCTTCTTGGAGATGCTCCTAGACCTATGTGCTTTGTGTGCTACCGTGCCGCACCACTATCGATGTCACTTTCACAAAACACTACCACTTTGTGGTATTCCTTTTCATTCTAGGACTGCGGCCTCCACACCAACACCAACATCCACGGGGGCATCTGTGAGTATATAGAACTCTTTTTTCTAGCATACAAACCCAAAACGGTTACGAATCATCTGCAGCATATGCATGCAGCAGCGCCAAAGGGAGACGATGATGACTACGGGTCAGGTGGGCGAGCCAGCAGCAGCAGCACCGCCGCCAGCAGCCAGCAGCCCCCCAACGCCACTTCCTCTCAGTCGAGTGGCTCCAGATCAGGTACACTATCTGTCTGCCTGTATGTACAATAGCTGTGTGTAGAGTAGCTGCTCGTTCATCGAGGTCGACCGAGCATCTGCGCACCCGAGCAAAAGTGGCAGACTATAGTGAGTGGCGGATAAACGAGTGACATATAAATGAGCTGCCACTGTACTGTTTTGTATTGTATTGTATTGTATTTTATGTATTCTGTGTATGTGTGCAACGCTGTTTCAACGTATGGAGAGCTGTTTGAACTCATTTTTCTGGCAGATTTCTGGCGGACAAGAGCGAGTGCCGGTTAAACAAGGGGCGGAATATCGAGCTGCTACTGTATTGTATCGTATTGTATGTATTGTGTGTATGTGAGCAACGTAATTTATGGTTCATGTTCACGAGAACTACCAAACCGTCAACAACAGGTTTAGCCGTTGCCGTACATGATGTTGCGCGTCTGGACCACCCCTATGGACACACACGCGTGTTTGGGTGTCTACAGGTGGCGCGAGCACGAGAACACAAGGTACGCAAACGGACGAGCGAGGAAGGACGAGAGAAGATGACGTCGCAGAGAGAGCCAAGCGAGAGGCAGAGGAGGCGGCACAACGCGCAGCGAGAATCGCAGAGATAGAAGCGGAGCGCGTTCGTCGAGAGGCCCAGAAAGCTGGCGAGGTGGAAGACGAGCTGGCGGCGATGAAGAGGAAGCTAGGGTTGTGAGGCTTAGTGTCCAGCTGGATCCATTGTCGCCCTGGGTTTTGGCAGTCCTGTCCCGTGGCGCGTTTTCTCTTTACTGTAGTGGCACCAGACACGGGTGTACGTAATCTATACTGTAGAGTTCGAGAGAGGTGGCTAGAGACTCTAAAAGCACTCAGTGTAGTCTGAATGAATAGTGCACCTGGTGCCAAAGTTAGGTAGCGGGTCCACGGCATTATTCATTGCGTGTCACATTTCATTGTCCATTGGCAACAGCTCGTAGTCAATAGAGCAATGTAGATCAAGGGTTTCTGCAGAATTGGTGCGTACCTTTGCATGTGCTCAGCCCAGTGTTGTTTATTTCACGTGTGCTCTTCGCATTGTGTTCTCGGCTTGAAAAAAGTGGCTTGGTTCGAATGAGAAATGACTACAACCGTCAGGGTTGTTTCTTGAGAAATTGGGGGATTTCTAGTTATTTCAGCATCAATGTCTTTACAGGGGGTGGTGCAAAGGTACCATTTCGTGTTATCTGATGATTTCGTGGCGACCTGTGCGCAAAATATCAGCCCAGGCTGACAGCTTGGCACTAGCAGCAACCCTGGCGGATATGTCGTCCTGACATGGTTTCTGGTTATGTTGTTCGTGTTGCTGACTGGTTTCAGGGGCTCTTTGGTGCTGCACCTTGAGTGCTTCTAAAAGGTGCATCGATATAGGCACTGCACAGTAGCTACAGTGTGTAAAGTTACAGGCAGAACTCCATAGAATGGCTCATGTACCAGCAAATCATCGCATGCCAACTGCACAGTAGCTCAGTGCTTGGGTTCCGCGACCTTGGCGATGCAAACACCACAAAACAAACCGGTCCGTTGTTGCTGTGTTTCGCGTGCTCCCAGGCCGGTGCACTTCCTTGTGACCTGCACCATCGTGGATGAAAGTGTACAAAAACAAACCACCGCTTCACTCAAATGGCAACACCAACATGCAAGTCCACCGCAACAAGCCCTGTGATGACGACTCGTGTGGCCCATGTGGGACATGCAGCCGAGTTGAGATCCTTGTTGCAAACCTTGCGCCGCTGATGTCCTGGGTCAGGCCTCATGCGTAATATTGTTCCCCGACTGCTGCGACCTTTTTTCGGCGGTGAAGAAGGAAACAAAAAAGTCATTGTCCTGCCTGCTTGGGCGTTCTGAGGCCGAAGCCCTTCCTGGGTATGGCGTGGCCCACGATTAGGATTTTTGGCAGGGAACTGCTACAAACTGGAGACAGAAAAAAGTACGAAACAGGCAAGGTGCAAAACATTTCCGAGAACTAGGCAACGCCCAAAAGATACAATTTACAAAGTGCAACCTTTCCGCAACTCGATCACACAAACTCTCAGACTTTGAACTTATCTTTTCAAACACCAACCTTGCAACGTCGCCAGATCAACGCTGATATTGGGCAAGCACATCGCGCGCGTCGCTGACCGCGTCACCCGGGAACATTCTAAGAATGTTCCGACCTTCTGCAGCTGCAGCACGAATACTCTTGAGAGAAAACTCAGCGTAGGCAGCCATCTGAGTGCCACTCTGGGCCCCCTGAGTGTCGAAATACTTGTTGTAGTCCGCCTGCTGGATGAGGTCGACAAAGTTGCCTGCACTCCAGCACGGGCTTGTTACAAGCTGGTGAGGTAGCCACATGTATCAAAGCACTGACTAATGTATGCGTGGATGTGGCACTGTCACCGAGTCATACATGGGGGGGGGGGAGGCAAGGAGGAAGCGTGCATCAGGGGGGTCTGTGATTGACAACTTGTCAGCCACTGTCAGCCAAATTAAGTAACTTCAGTCGTGGCCACCACGGGAAAATCATGAAATGCTACATGCAGCACCCCCCAGAAAGAGTACTTCACAGTAATTCACTGTACTTCAGTGACATAGTTAGTCTTTCCCCGTTCCGTAACTATACCCCTGGAATGCATCACAGATAGCAGGTGCCAGTCAGAGAGGCAGGGAGACAGGCAGGGGGGAGCAGGGGGAATACAAATCCACGTGCGAAAAAAAAGTTTCTCCTGTCTGTCACCATACAAACTGGAGAGGTAGTAAATACAGTAGCATCTGGTTAATCCGGACCCCTCTAACCTCATGAAAATAGTCCGGATTAAAGAGAAGTCCGGATTAACCGTCTCGGCTTACATGTGTGGTGGCGGTTTGACCTCGCAGAAAAAGTCCTGACTAAAGCGAAATCCGGATTAACCAGGTCCGGATTAACCAGATGCTACTGTAGGCATGAACCCAAATAGCCAAAATCAAGTTTCTCCTCTCTGTCACCTGCCTGGGCCTCTTAAAAAAAGAGGGCCAGGCAGGTGACAGGGAGGAGAAACAGACAGAGGAGGCAGCCGGCAGCAAAGCGCAACACCGTGGTCATTGCTTTGCGTGACTTAACACCACGCACCTCAGAAGGTGTGAATCAAGGGGGTATGTATCTGGGTCCTGCTATTTTTATACATGCTATTATTATATTATACAGCGTTGATGCAGGACAGAGGGGCAGCCACACCAACAGCTTCGCGCGCTCGCTGCCGCTGGCTGGCGTCTATGTACTCGATGGCAGAGTACAGGTTTTTGCGGATGTTGTTGGGGCGGTTGAGGATGCGGTCCACTGCCAGCCCCACACTATCTGGATTTCCGCCCTCCACGTCCACGGCAAGGTCTTCCAGTAGGTCCTGCACGTGCTGGTGGTTGCGGTGGTGGCGGTGGTGGCGCACACAGGCCGTGACAATGATCATTGTTGACCCCCATGCATATGGGATGGGTGGGGCAATGAGTGATGAGCGGGCCCGTGCATGAGACGACGGGTTGTGAATGAAGGATGAGTGGGCCCATGCATGAGACTGGTGGTGAAATGAATGATCAGTGGGCGGGGCCTGCCGGTAAGGTCGGGGGGTGAGAAATGAGCTGAAAAGCAGCAACAAGAACAGTGGCAGTGGCAGCAAAACAAACAACTCTGTGGAACAAGACAGGTATACACGCACAACTGGAATCAGGGCACAGAATTCATTTTCAGGGCTCAGCGCAGGCTGCAAATGCAAGGCCTTGTCAAGGTCACACTGGTACAAGGTCCCCATGCATTGCTATGCCGCAAGCTACAAGCGCAAAGTAAAGACGCACTATTGTCCTCAGCACAGGCACCAAGTACTCATACAGAGGGCGAGAGGCGGAGCCGTCCAGTTTCTCAGTGGGTATCAACGACAGTGCTAATGTGCCCCCGGTTAGCGCGGCCCCGATGAGAAGCCTCCGCCGCACAACGGCCTCTGCCTCGGCATCTGCCGAAGCCCCCTGGGTCTCTGCTGGACCCCCTGCAGGGTTCTTCATGTCATGCATGTTATTCATGCATATCTGCGGGTGTGGGTGCGGCAGAGGTGGGGTGTTGGTGTGCAGTGAAACACCAAAATGGATAAAAACATGGAGTGAGGTGGTTCGTTGATGCATGGCTGGAATAACGTGTTTTTGGATATTTGGGTTCATGCCTATTCACTACCTTTCCGGTTTGTAACGAAACCCGGTTGAATTAGAACAGGAAGCATCACTACTTGCAAGCCCAAAGGGAAGTGACAGGGCCAATTCCTAACTGTGTGAGGGATGAGTCGTTAGTGTGAAAGCTAAAGCTGCAGAACCCAGCAATGCTTTTGACATGCTGCACGCTTGCTTTGTTCTAGGGGTGAACCTTGCGACAAGAACATTTATCTCGAACAGTTCTCCCAAGAAACAGGATCCTGACTCAGCAATTAGTGTGATGCTATTGAGTGCTTAGGGTGCTCACACAGAGGGACATGTACTGCGCTGTTGCAAGAACACTGGAATGAGATGGTTGTTGTTTGATCTAGGTGCTTGGGTTCTTTCCTAATTGCTCACCTTCAAGCATGCGCAGGCACAGATTCATGCTTCGGTCGAAATGGAGAGTACCTCGCGTAAAGAAGTCTACGTCAGATTCCGACAACCAGCTGCCTTCGCTGCTGTCGCCTCCTGTGAACATGAACCCTTCCCTCTTCATGCCTTTCCCATCCACTCTGATCTTCGTTCCCTTGATAGTTGTGCCCGGCAGATTGTCCGCACCAGGGTCGTCCTGCTTTCACAGGAAGAATTCAAAGATGCTTCAAGTGTTCATAATGTATGTTATGTGGCTCTTAGCGCTCGCAAGGCTGAATTCAACGACCTGCCCAACATGAGCAGCACTTATCGAGCCTAATAGCAGCAGCACACCGAACCAGAGAGCTGCTCCTTGAGCCTCTTGTTCTCTTCCTCAAATGCTCGGAGTTTGGACAGAACCTCTTCGTTGATTTCTTCTGGCAAGTCTTTCGACGCTGCTGGCTTTTCAGATGGGGTACAGCGCACCAGAACGGCAGACCGGGCTGTACATGGCAGGTATGGAGCATGGCATTTACCTACAGAAGTATGCACCCGCATTAGGCTATCTTTCATGACACTAGTTGAACACAATCAATTGGAACACTGCCGAATGTCACGTACGTGCGACAGGTATCCACAAAGAACACCGTGGTGTCAATACTCACCATAATTCAGCAACCAGATTTACAATTTATCGGGTGGGGAGCTTTAGTGATTTCGAAGACTGCATGGTGCGACGCTTGTTGCAGGCCACAGATCACGTTCAATTACTGGTGGCTATCAGCTCCACCAAAGAAACGGGAACAAATACTCTAGACCAGTTGAATGATATTCTTGAGGTGATAGTGATACATTGATAGTGATGCATTGCAAATAGGGACTACCTGCAGGGATGAACGTTCCGTGCGCATGATGCCCCGCAGCAGGCAGTGAAGCTGTGCAGTCAACATGTCTTCAGAAGACAAGAAGGTTTGTGACTATTATGACGTTCTACTTAGGCAATCAGGTGTGGCTTGTGAATTGTACTGGCATGCTTCGCTTGCAACTTGCCTCCACTCCAACAGTCATACAGTCAACATCGCGAAAGAAGGTTGCTGGGATTCAAGCTACATGCCTATCATGGCACATCATATATCCACAAGCTGCATGCATATCATGCCTTATACAGCATTACAACCTGACACATATCCAAAACCGAACATCATGCTGGTGTGTTTCCAGATGTGGACCTCCTGGAGGGCAGCAACTGGCTGAATGATCAGGTCATAGCTTTCTACCTTGAGTACCTTCGACAGGAGAAGTTTTCGCAAGTTCAAGGTGATCTGTTGTTTCTGGATCCATCTACTGCGTTCATGCTTACAGCGGTTGCACCAGAGGAGGTGCCGCTCCTGCTGGGGTCCTTGCAAGCCACGGACAAGCAGATGGTATGCATTATCTGCAGCTATATCCATCAATTTTGTTCACTGTTTCGAAGCTTTGTTTACTTGCGCAGGAGTTGAGTTGTTCCAATGGGCACAATTTTACTCTGCTTGACTCTCCTTGTTTGTCTTGCTGTGCGAATTCTTCTGCGCCAGAGACAAATGTACGATATATAGAACCATGAGTACCTATTTGTAAGTGGAGCATTCGTAAGTTTCGAGAGGAATGAGAACTGGGCAATGATCAAGGGCAGCAGGCATGCAGGTAATATTCCCCGTCAACGACAACGCTGACCCAGACAAACCAGGTGGCAGCCACTGGAGCATCATGTGCTACGTGAAGCCCTCATCCACTGCTCTGTACTCTGAGGGTATGCTTCCATCCAATCAGGTTGGCACTCTGGATCTCCAGGAATGTCTTTCCTGAACTGCATCTACCTTAGCAGTTGCAACATATACGTATGGATACTTTTGAACGAAAGATTTTTTAGTTTAGCTGTCATGCCATGATCAGGTGGCACGATTCTTACATGTAAGGTGTGACAAGCCAGCTACGAGGCAGTAGTAAATGGGCAAGATCCCCAGCATCCAGACGCAGCTTGCACCAATAATACCTCTCAGTATCTTGTGTCACAACAGCTTACATGTTGATGTGCCTGTAGGTGGAGCAGCATGCTTCTTTCACTGTGATAGCTTCAGTGGTTCCAACATCAGTGCCGCAAAGCGACTACTGCCTGCTGCTAGGCACCTTGTTGGTGCGCTTTTCTTATAGCATGTATGCGTTTCCATCAGTACAGACTTTGCAAGTAGCTGAAAGGGCTTCGCTTGGTGGATGTGATACTGTGTTTTATTCGCAGTGCTGTGATGAAACCAGGACTCTCAGTCACCTGGTGTATCAGAACGAAACTACGTCTGGTTCCTTCATCACACGACCTTTTATAGCCTCTATTCCTAGAACCTATTGTATCCTATGGATGCCTCCGCTGCCGAGCTCGGCAGCAGGCAGTTCAACTCATGGAACTAAGTCCTTCTATCTCGATGTGGTGCTAGCCCACCACTCACTAGAAATGATTAGCTACAACTGGTGTGAATGCATTGAACCAATTTCCTAATTGTTCACAGGTGCTGTGTTCTCACTACCACAGTTTCGCCAAGAGTGCTGGGTCCTTATTTCGTGATGCTGGTGTTGCAGCATTCTAGAGAAGTTGTTGCTATTGCTTTCGTGATTTTATGGCCCCCACAGGCTCTGTCCATAGCTGCAAATCTTCACTGCGAATATTTTTCCCTTGAGTGCCGATGTTCGTATGTTCTTCTGGTAGCTAGTCTTCGCCCATTTTCACCGTACATTCTGGTAGCTAGTCATCAAGGCTGTGGAGAAACACATGATGCCAACACATGATGAGCTGTGGAATGATCACATGACAGCATGATACATCAGAGGCACACCCAAACTCGCCATATGCATGCTGCAGGTGACACATCTGCGGCTCTGACATCTCTACACGTTCCACAGCAGCAAAATTGCTGTGACTGTGGGCTGTTCGCTCTAGCTTTTGCTGATCGTCTGGCGGAATTCTGCGCCTCCAGCTGGAGCACCCCCAGTACTCAACAGCCTGCTACAAGCACACCTGAAGCCACAAGCGACAGCCAAGCACTCCGCAGGGACCATTCCTGTCTACAGGAGCTGCTAGAGAAAGCCACATCCACAGCTACCCAGCAAGTGGTCTCAACGATGCGGGGAAGTATTCAGAGCCTGATAAACGATCGCTCGCTGAACAACTGACCGCGAACTTCACAGTCTCACTCCATTAACATGTCGTTCTTGGCAAGGTTTATAAAGGGTTAGATCGCATATTCTTGCCCTCTGTGATCATGCTGCCAGCTTCGAAAGCCGGCTGTGTTGACACATTGCTGTGCCTGAAGACGTCGGGCCAAAGTTCGTACATTTATTGATCACTTCTTGTGACTGGAACAGTGCCTGCTGAAGACACATCCAATGAAAAGCATTCCAGCGGTATAGATCCTTGGTGGCAGTGATGTATGGGTACAGAAGCTGAAGTCCGTGAAGATTGCAGCTGGTGCATCCAGCAGCTTAGAGCCTTGAGGCAGATGGTCCCACATGCTGCTACACAGTAGATAAAAGGTAGATCAAAGATAGATGAAATATATTTTGCCTGCTGTGATCAGTGTGGGAGACCCACTACACATATCTCTAAGCTGCTGGATGCTACTATGAAGCTGTTGTCGGGAAAGTGTAGGAGGCCTACAGCGGGTTAGCAGGCAGCAACTAGCTACTCCTGTTCTAGCCCTTGTTTGTGCTTTCTCTAGAAATATGTGTCTTGCATAAGTGCTTCCGAGTCGCTAACTGCTTTCCAAGCTGATCTTGAAGTCTGTCTTCTGCTTATGAGCGCATCAATGCCTGCTGAATGTGCAGCCCGTGAATGCTATTCCAGCAGTATACGACCTTAGTGGCTGTGCTAAATCTCTGCTGGAAGAAGCTATAAAATCCTTCAACATTTTAGCTCCAGTGAACAGTGTGTGAGCACATAACTCAGGGCATGAAGCTTTTTTATGCAACAGTGAAGCTGCCATTGGTACACTACAACAGGGTTACACTAGGTTTGTAGACAGACATTACGTTTCTAGCACTCTCTAGCCATGTGTATTAGGTGGATGCTTCTCTAGTCACGTGATTTGCAGTCCGAGGCGTTTTGTTGTCGTTGTAATGCTGGGATCAGCTGTTCCTGATCACCTTGGTGAGTGAGTCTAATGTTGCACTGCTGTGCTTCATATTCTTGAGTCTTAAACTCCTTGGGCTGATATGCTGCAGCCTTGCACTCTTGGTTTATCTTCTTCACCCTTGTACTCCTTGTGCTCATTTACTTCACAAGCTTCAATGAAACCTTCTCCAAGCACACAGACAAGGCTCCTGGAGCTCCTCAGCACCTGTACTACCACCTCAAGCACACATGTCTATGGTGGTTGTCCCAACTCGTCACCGCCGCCTCATGCTGCCCCTACCCCAGCCAGAATCACTGCAAAACTCTGTACCATATAGGGATAGGTGCTTGGAGGTGTGGGAAAGTCGCGTATTGCTTTGCAGAAGGTGATGGTGGGCTCTCTCAGCAGCAGTCAAGTAAACAGTGGGTTCTAGCGGACGCGCAAATGTGTGAGGTTCTTGCTGAACTAATCTGTTACTACCTTTCCGGTTTGTAAGGTTCTTGCTGAACTCATCTGTCGGAGATTTGTAGTTTACTCCTGGTGTCTGATCGACACCTTGACCACATCGCTCGTCTCTTGAGAGAACCGAATGCAACTCAGCATTAGGTAGAGTTCTAACCCGTAAATAATAAATTATTCGGGGACTACCATGCAGCTTCAAGGGAGATTAAATCAACAGGACCAGAACGGAGGGTGCAGAGACAGACCAGAATTAGTAACTTTTAAATGTGCAAGATAGTGCAAAGCTGACAATGTAATTAATACCGGTAATATGCCAAACAAAGCAGCCTAAGCAAAGAAATTCAATCATGCATACAAACGCAAACCTACAGCCTTCAGTAACACACAGGCTGCGCCACAACAATGCCCCCCCCACCACGCCTTCTGGTTAGGCTCATGAGAAGGTGTGGAAGCCCCTGGGCTGCAAATGGACTGCCAGTTGCAGCAGTCTGCAGGCCAGCGGAGGACGTGCGAAAAGTTACAGGCATAACTCCTTATAGAATGGATCATGTACCAGCAAATCATCGCATGCCAACTAAGCTCGACCTCGCATAAACAACACAGGACACGCCAATACCGAAGCAACGACAGGGAATCAAGCGAACCTCTCTACCCAGATGGAGCACCGGTACCAAGCCATGACACTTGTTTCACTTGAGAAAAAAAGTCTCTAAAAAGTATAGGGACTGACTCCAGCGGAGGATGTGAGCAGGCGGGACATGTTCATACACATTCGAACAGACATCTGCCAGCACGCATTCTTGGTGGAACCCTATCGGTTGGGCTCTTAGGGTAAGCTGGGTCAGAACCCTCGGAGCAGGGCATAGAATGGGAAGTGTATAAACTTACAGGCATAACTCCATAGAATGGCTCACGTACCAGCAAATAATCGCATGACAACTTAGCTCGACCTCGCACAAACGACACAGGACACAACAATACCGAAGCAACGCCAGGGAATCAGAATGGCAAGTAACGAAGGCCTGCGCCACCCATGCATGTCGCAGTGGCCACATGTGCTCCCAGAGCAATGCAATCTTCGTGCTATTGAATTTTCTACTCATGATCTTTGCTGCTGCTATGTGCTAGTGTTGATGTACTAGCGAGTACCTGCATCAAAGATGCTGTTCTTATCTATGACTTCAGTTCAGTGTACCTTGTCCCACTCTGCGCTGTCTTCATCAACATCGGGTGCGCACAAGTTACCTGTTCACTGAGTCTGTAGAGTCCCCAATGAAGCAAACAGCAGCAGGCGTCACAGTTCAACGTGTTCTTGAAGTCTCCACAGTTCACGGTGGCAACCCTTGCAGCCAATTCTTGTTCTTTTGACCCGAAGGAACCACCTTTCAGCTTTAGCTCAGAGCGCTTTACGGTTTCAGGATTGGCCCCAGAGGCCGATGCATCATGTGCATGCATACTGCAGGTACATGTGTACTGACATGCGTCGGGTACTGACATGCGTCGGGTGCACATGCGAAAACCTTTCTATTTCGCACAGAGCTCTGCAAAGCTGGCTGTGAGCTGCACAGAGGCTGCTTAGTTTGGTTACTGTCCCACCCGCTGCAGCTGACAGCCACATGTCCGTTCCTACTTTTCTTTCGCTGCTGCCAATCTTGCTTTTTTAGGTCCATACCCACGCGTACAATGTGAAACACTCGTGCTGGAGCTGCTGCTCTACTGTATTGAAGTGTGTGGGCGCTTTATTGCAAACATGTTGCAGCTTTGGAACCAGGGGGCCTCCTTAGTACATACATATGGCTGTAACTTGGTTGCTGGAAACAGCCAAGTCACCTGCACCCAGAGTCCCGTGTGTTTCTGTACGCAACAGCATTCAGGTGACTGCTTCGGGGTGGTTTTGCTTGAAGGCGTCGTTTGTTTAAAGGCCCAGGCCTTGCCGGCTGCACGACTCATCGAGAAGAAGGAGAATCCCTCCATGGTGTGAATTCGCTCATGCTGGCGAACAAGTCACTCCGTAGCCTACCGAGCCCCGCGCAAGCGCCATCTTGTAACGTATACCGTCTGTGTTGTGCATCTCGGTACACACGATCGCTGAACATACTCACCTGTGCTTACTGTAAGGGGCACTCACTGAACATCTGCTGCTGTGCCTTGTCCCTCGTCCTTGAGCAGCCTCATATAGTATCATGTATGCGTTGACATTCTCTTTATTGTCTTCTTCTTTGCGTTTGATTTGCATACGTGTGCGAATGCTTACAGTGCAGGCACAGCCCTCACAGCAGAACGTGCGGACATATATACCTCTCGCTATGCGACAACCATCCGGACTGAGCGGTTTACGTGTACAGGCCTGGTCAACATTTCTCTTCCAGCCATCCATGGCACGATCTTGCTGTGGGCGACAAGGCCCCAGAGGAAGTGAATGCTGTAGTCGAGATCCCAGCCAAGTCGAAGGTGAAGTACGAGCTAGACAAGGAAACGGGTACGATCTGCCAGTGTGTGTAATCCAGTTCATCTGGATCCAGTTATGCACTTGAGGCTGCTGAGCATCATCAGAATACTACTACTGTGTACATATTGTGTGATTGACCTGCACAGCTACTCCGCCCGCGTGCAATTCCCAGCCCATCAGAGGCTTTTTCCATGTAATGAATTGTGATATACTGTTGTGCCGACGGGAGAGTGCTATCCGTGCTGTTCAATGTAGTCAGTCAGGAATTGCCACCCCAACACAGCACACGCGAATCGTTCTGGTACAATGCCACGTTTCCACTGACAGGAAAACATTATTCAAGTTCTTTCCTATTGTTTCACCTGTGCCGTATGTCTTGCTGGACCTAGTTTGAATCATCCTGTCTGCAATCTTGGGAGGCCCGGGGATTTCTTGCCTCACCAAATCTAAAAGTTGAGATATTCTGGTGCTGTTGTGCTAGTGAGCTCCGTGGTTTAATGTTCTCTGCTTTCGGGGCCTATCACAAAGTGCTAAGTAGGTTCTTGTCCTCTGTTGACGATATGAAAGGCTCAGCACACCAAGTACAAAATCCTACTGCAGAAAACTGCAGCGTTCTATAACTTCCTGTTATTGTGCGCCTGGCCAGTGAATTCATGTGCTCCTGTGACATGCAGGAATGTGCTATGTGGACCGTGTTCTTTACTCAAGTGTTGTGTACCCTCACAACTATGGTGCGATCTTCCTCATATGCTACATGTCCCACGCCACAGTCTACACACATCATGCTTCAACATGGTCCTGTCACACAACGGTATCATGTTGACCCGTCGGGTGAAAACGTACTATCACAGTGATACAGTACCAGAACTGCGGTGATCGCTAACAGTTATTGAATCTAGCAATGAACACAGTACTGGTACTGTTGTCGAGACTGTGTCGTACATCAACAGACAATAGTTACACAAGAGCAGTTTTGCAAGATGAAGATGTAGTGAATAGAACTAAAACCTGCAAGCTTACTAACAGCCTGCGCTGTATGTGAATGGAACGACAGTATCCACACATACAGGACTGTGGTTCGCTTTTTGTTACCAGTTCTACAGTTCTGAACAGCAACTTGGTGGAGCCCTCACTCCATCTTTGGGCTAGCGACTGAAAGAAGAGATATAGTGAAGGAATGGGGACAGACTAAGTATGTCAGCAAAGTAATATCGAGTGTTCCTGTTGGGGATTATTGCATGTAACAGTTCACGATTTTTCGGCGTGACCACGATATACGTTAGTTGATTTGTTGACAGCTGTGCCAGTGCAGTGGCTGACTAGTTGTCAATGTCGTTACCCCGACTGGAAGCCTACCGGTTCCTGAGAACCTTCGAAGGTTTTTTTGGTAGTGCTAGTTACGTGCTTTGTGTTGTTTTTGAACTAGTCAGTGCCTGTGACGATTGTATCTCTACAGTGGTGCAATGGTGCTTGTATCGCTGGAACGCAACAGACTGTCCCGTTGGGTCCACTTTGTGTATCCTTTGGCTCTCCTTGATTCTCTTCTTACGAGCTGGTTAGAAAGTATAGACAGCAACCAGGAAGAAAGGTTGTCACGGCAACATATAGAAAGCTGTACAGTTACAGGCAACACTCCATAGCATGGCTCATGTACCAGCAAATCATCGCATGCCAACTTAGCTCGACCTCGCACTAACAACACAGGACATGCCACTACAGAAGCAACGACATATAGAAAGACATATAGAACGATACTACGTGCATGAGACAGGCACCATACATAACCATTCCTGCTGCACTGAATGAGCAAGAGATCAATCAGCAAGGCTTTTAGGACAACATCAACCAAATGAGGGGCAAAGCAGCACGATCACGAGTCTTTCTCAGCTCTGCTGATAAAAGTGATAAAAAAGCTGCGATCATTCACCCAGACGTTGAGTGAAATGTCAGGGAGTGAACGATCAGCCACAGTTTGAGTCTGATCAGGAGGAGGAACAATGATCCGTGAGTGCAGGCTTCATTCCCCAGACTCTTTGTGAAGACAAGGACCCTCTGGTATGCTCCACCTGTGATCAGTTACACCTTGAATTCAAACCTGTCATCAGTTTGTCCTGGAATCCAAACCTGTGATCAGTTGATCCATGAACATGTCTCCATGCTTGAACTCTGTGTATTCATAGTTCGACCCAGAGGGCTTGCGGGCTGTAGGGTTCAGTCGAAACGATTTAAGAAACAATCCGTCCAGGAAGAAAGGCCCTTGGGACATCTGAGCTCAGATCTCAGATTCCCAGTGGTGGCATAACATGTCACATGTTACATGTGCCAACAGCCATGCATCAAACATCCCCCACCCCCCCCCCCCCTCCCCGCTGCCTCGTTATTGCACTCCATTTAAAATCATATGGGGCATGCATGCTCTTGATTCTGAAAGTTAGGCCTTATGCCTGCAGGATGTTCTCGTCATGATGCAAGAGCCTGTGGTACCCATGTGCTTCATGCGTGTGCGCCCGATCGGCGTCATGCACATGATTGACGGGGGAGAGGCGGATGACAAGATCATTGCTGTGCATTTGGACGACCCGGAGTACAAGCACATCAAAGACATTTCCGAGGTTCCTAAGCATCGGTTGGCAGAGATCAGGTATGCTTTTCAGACGAAGGAATGAGGACTATCAGGTCCTCTTGTTTTAAACAGGAACCTGGAGCCGAGCTTCACTGTGTTGACAGGGTTGTCCTCCTGTTTTTAAAGGCTTTTAACAGCTAAGCTTTGCTGAGTTGACAGGGCTGTCCTCCCTTTTTTTGAACGGTTTTGTTATCAACTGATTTTTGCTGAGTTGACAGCGTTGACAGGGTTTGTGTGTCCATATGCAGTCTTGTCAGGGCACACAGAGAGAAAACAAGACAGTAGATCAAGCTGTGTTGGTTTTCGATGTTCCTTGCTGTACCCATACTCGATGCTTTGGAGTGTTTCCCTACACTAACTCGTATAAAACAAAAGAAAAACTACCGATTACCATTAGCACCTTCAAGCACAGCTCGGTGAGTGTGCATGTGTGACCGGGCAGGCTCAGTTCAGCACAGTTTGTCACAAGAAAACGCGGCATGCGATGGGCTATTGTTGAGGTAACAAGGCATGAAAATAGACACTACTGTTGCAAGTCACCACTGATTTTGCGAGTCATGTTCAGTTCTAGCTGTTCAGTTCTAGTGTGAGATCTCAACATACACCAGTCACCATTGAGTCATGAGTTCATTGACACTCATTCATGTGTGTGGCCTTAACATGCACTTATTCACACTAATTGGTGCCTCGCTGAGAGTGTGAGAATGTCTGCCTCTCCACACGTGAATTAGATAATGTCTGCCTATCCACACGTTTAGTAGATCCAATTCTTGGGGGTGTGATGGCGCTGCGCCCTTTCGGGGCTGCTGAGGCCGAAGCCCTGCTTGGATATGGCACGGTCCCGATTATCTCTTGTTTTGCTGTGCCATTCGAATATCTGGGTGCTTTGTAGTTTCATCTTGCATGCTATTCTTGAGTTCTTGCCCTTTCATCGCCTTTCAGGTGACATACTGTATACTGTGTAAATGACAAAACTGGGAACTGCATTCAACACGTTGAATACATAACAAGCATGCGTGAGCTGTGCAGGCGGTTCTTTGAGGATTACAAGAAGAATGAGAACAAGAGTGTTGAAGTTGGGGACATTTTTGGGGCAGAAGAGGCCAAGAAGGTCATTGCAGACTCCATTACCATGTACCAGGAAGAGTATGTGCCAAAACGCCAACGCTAAGGGTATACCTGGGCAGAATTCTGGTGGCACGTGTCTTAGCAGGCAGGCTCCAATTGGTTCCATGCTTGCTTCCCTATGTACACGATTCCCTGCATCAGTGATGTCACTCACCTGCAGTGAGTCCTTGCACTGAATTGGTAGCACTGGCGAGCCTGCAATGGAATAGACATCGTCCAGTACGTTTATTTCAGCTCTTTGGTTGGCTTCTTGGTGGGTCCCTAGTCATGAGGATGATCTTCCATGCACTGTAACCTGTACTCTGCGAAACACAACACACAACCACCCATGGTTGGATGCATGCACGTTGTGACAGAAGGCATCGAATAGTGGCACTGCTGTATCGAATCCTGATGTAAATTCTTTCGAGGTACGTCTGACGTCATGACGCTCATCTGTAGTGTTTGGTGTTGCACACGTACTGAGGTTGAAATCCGGCAAAGTCCGGCCGAGCGCGGCGACTGAGTATCCTCTTGCGGCGGTTCTGGCTGCACGTGTCCGAGATTGTATCTTGCGCAAGCCACGGTTCAAATGCCTGTAGCGCCGCAACGCTACGGAACAGCACGGTGCAATCTAGATGTAAGCTATGTGCAGTTTTCAAGAAGCTGCGCTGCTTGAGTCTCTTGGAGTGTGGACTGCACCTGTGTTCCGATGACATCTACGTTCGTAGCAACCGTTGCACCGTTTAGGTGTAGGAAACAAGCCCTTTATAATCCTAGCTGTGTCCTACATGCCTCGGTGTGCGCTCCGGCAGCACCGATGCGTCGAGGAGAGGCTCAAGGGTGCTGTTGCCAAGCAGAGCCTCCTAGCACCGATGCTAGAGTGCAAACTGTCAGGACATATGACGAGAACAAAGGTAGGATTTACAGCGCGCAGCCTGAGTCAGAGGACGACGAGGATGGCAGCATCGCCTCGTTGGTGCCTGGGGGCCTTAAATCACAGCGTTCCAGGAGAGGAGGTGCCGTGGAGGCTGAAGCTCGGCGTGAGCGTTCCAGGCCGTTAAAAATCAATACAGACTTGAAGTTGGTACGGTTCATGTGTCTGTTGGTGCTGTCGGTGCTGTTCTTCTGGAGCCGGCCACGTTGTAATTTGGCAATTGTGTGATGCATCTGTACTCACCCGCAAACAAAGCTTGCCCAACTTTTACGTTCTCAGTAAGCCCTGTATCGGATTCTCCAGATAGGTTCCGAGAAGAAGAGCCCAGTCTGAGAAGCAATGCTCACGGCGAAACACTGCCCAACGGGGGCTCCATAATATCTTCTGGCATCCATTTATCGTACACGCATAAGAACGTATTATCTTGGCATTCAAGCTATGTGTATTCTTGGTATTCAAGCCACCTACCAATAATAGTAACCTGGTAGCAGTATTGCACATCTGCATAACAACCTATCGGGCAGCAGAGCGTTGCAATACAAGTTTAATGAACATGTTTCTGTAGCATGCGTAGCTTGCTCTTATATGAAAAACGAATGGCCCAAGCTGACGCACACGTACTGAAGCCATATGGAGCCTCCCACTCAACACACTATTCTGTAACGCATGTTCCAGGTTCAATGGTGTACACGTTCATGTTCAATGTGTAGTACATTAGTTCCAACATGTTTGATAGCGCTTTCGTTCACCTCCGCTTTAATTTCTTCAGGCATCCAACAGCAGGTCCCAACTCCCGGCTGGTACATACTTTAAAATGCTCTATACATCACTTGCTCTGACAGTGGCAGCTACAGATCAGCTGTAGATCGCAAGATAGAATGCTATGGTACTAGTACATACCTTTCTGAGAATAGTATGTGAGCATCATCTCTTGTTTGATCTGTACCTGTTCGATGCAGTACCGGGCTCGAAGGAAGAGAATGGCAAGCACGTGCACCCCACCAGGCACCCGTCGAGACCACATGGACAAGCAGACAGAAGAAGAGCTGCGAGCAGTGCTTGCACTTGACCCTACAGACGAGCGCACTTACGTTATTCTTGGCACACTGCTACTGCGCCAGAAACGAGTAGATGAGGCTAGACGAGTGTACGAGGAAGGATGCACAGTAGCTCAGGGCTCTAATGCCTACATCTGGACTGCTATTGGTAATTTGGAGAAGAGAGTGCGTTGCTCTAGCTCTCCGGATCACTCCATTAACCTGTGTTGAACTGAATTGTGGAATCACCAGAAGTTCGAACTGCACAGATCTCCTTTGCAAACCGGAAAAGGTATTGAATAGGTATGAAACCAAATATCCAAAAGCAAGTTCGAACTGCATAGATGAATCTGCAAACAATCAAAGAGCGTTTATTCACTATAAATTGTTTGAAAGGATGCACACTCGTCTCACGTAGATGTTCATCAGTCCTGGTGTTAGTCAAGCTACACTGCACTTCTTTGCACCGACACATCCTTGCTTATTTTGCTGCTTTCTTTCCAGGGCGTGAATTCTTCCCAGCATGTAACCATTCAGCTCCTGTAAGTTCTCAACAAGTAGGCTATTGGACAAGCATATTCTCACAAGCCAAACAGGCAGTAAATAGGCAAGAGCCCAGAAAAGTTAGCTGATGCACAAGGTAATCAAGTGCGGGAAGACATGAATCAAATGGCACAGGGTCACTGTTCACTGCACAGAGCACTGGAAAACCCAACAGCTGACAAAGAACACGTGTGACACGTTTCTCCAACCAAAGTGACGCAAGCAACCAAGTGTGCACATAGCACACACACGGATGAGAAATCGAAGCACCCAGTACTAGTGTCGAACATAGGATACGCATGCACATGCAGTGGCATGCATGTGTACGTGTACACCGCTGTCATGCACACACTCACAGTGATGCTCCGAGAAGGAAACTCTCGAACTAAGCCACTCTCGAACAAGGCCTCGAACAAAGCCACTAAACTCCCGAACAGTGACAACTGCACAATCCCCTAGAAAAGAAAGCACTGTAGCCTGAGCAGTTGTGTCCTGAGCAGTTGTGTCCTGAGCAGTTGTGTCCTGAGCAGTTGTGTCAACACGTTCTCCCCCAAAAGATGTGAAAAAGCTCCCCCAAAAGCCAGTAAAGGCCCCAACAACAACACCAGCTTGCTACCCTACAAGACAACAGACCGTAAGCTCCTCAGCAGCATAACGTCCACTGCACATTCAGTACCGCACCTTCAGCACGTCAATATAGACACAGAGTAACTGGTTTCGGGTTCTTTCAGGAAGGGAACCTAAGGAAGGCCCGGAAATGCTTCGAGGCAGCCATTGTCGCGTGCGACACGCATGCAGCTGCCTACCACGGCTGGGGCCAGTTGGAGCTCACCGAACGCCGCTTCGATGCTGCAAAACAGGTTCTTCTAAAGGGCGTCAAGATGACTTACTCAGACCCTAACCCACACCTGTATGCTGCTCTAGCTAATCTGGCCATGAAGACAGGTGCGTTTTTTCTCTTTTTGGAATTGTGCGGTTATGAATTCGGTACACCCACAGTTTAGACAGCTTTACAACAACTTGTAGATAGCACACAACAGTTTACAACAACGGTTTCTGGGGAATAGTCAGCATTCCCAAAAAAAGATTAGAGACGTTTTGGCAACACGTTGCTTAGTTCATCTCGTACTGTCCATCAGGTTCGTATTATTCGTAAGTTCGGACTAACGAGGTTCGGACTAACCAGATGGTACCATGTGCAGGGCTTGTCGGCGAGGCCCGATACTGGCTGCGGGAGGGCACAAACACCCCAAAAGGATCCAAAAGCAATGCTTTGTGGTGCACATGGGGCAACTTGGAATGGAAGGAGGTGGGAGATGTACAGGCCGCTTCGTACTGCTTCGACATGGCTTTGCGTGTGTACCCTCGGAGCCGCTACGCACTGCTGAGTCTCGGTCTCATGGAGAAGGCGAATGGAAACATTGAGCGTGCCAAGGAGCTGCTTGCACGAGGCGCAAAGTTCAACCCTACAGATGCCGCGCTGCGCCAGGTGCTGCGTGACTTGTTCACACTTTGATCCATTGTTAACAGAATCTGAACCAGTCTCAACCCAGCATGCCCCAATGCATATACAAGTGGGCAAAACGTTTCCCCACCTCCGACACACCACTTGCAGGTTAAGGACATCAATAATCTTATATAATAAGGACATCAATATATATTAAGGCTATACGATTGCCAGCGGTGCGTCGGAGGTGGGGGAATAAACAGGAGGTGCATGTTTCACCTGCGATGCATACGAAACTGTGTACGCGCGCACTCCATGGCATTGGAAAATCACGAGCCTGAACTACCACACATTATTGATATTTTGAAGATATAGATAATATTCGTCAAAGTCTTACGTTGTTTAGTTCAGAGACGGCAAAATACCCGCCTGTCGTGAACGCTGGGTTGAGGCTGGGTCGTCTAATACATAGCTTGTGTGGTGCTGTAGCTTGACAGCTGTAGGTTTGTGTTTGTATGTATGTATGTTGTATGTATGAGTTTATTGCCTTTGTTTGCTTTGCTTGGCACAGCATTGGATATCCAGCTTCGTTTTCTGTTGCACACTTCGACATTGCTAGTTCTTCTCTTTCTTTGCACGCTGTTCTCAGTCCCTGTCCATGTCATCTCTCTAGTGTATATTATATCCTGTGTTAACAGTGCTTTGCACTCTTCGACATTGCTTGATCTTCTTTTATTTTCACCGTATTGTCTGGTCCTGTCTATGTAATCTCTCATTGTTAACAGTGTTAAAACTTGTAAAATTTAAACACTTGTATCATGTGTGGCATTATGGAAACAAACTGAGCAGCTTTATGCATGCAGTCATGCATGCATGTAGAGCAATGCATGCACCGGTGGGGTCACGTTCCTTTTGATGCACGTAGTTTCTCAAAATGTTCTTCTAGGCGAGATAAAATAGCACCAGAATGCCCCGAAATTAGGCTGCTTCTTGCACCGAAACCACACAAAGGCCAACTAGTTGCAACTGCCACCCAACCTCTTCGTCCTGTTCATCTATGTATGGTCATATCACAGCATCAACTCAGGAAATCAACAAGTCATCAACAGGCGAGACATGCAGGCACACGGGATGATGCTGATGGAAGAAAAAAAATATTCTGCTGCCCGAAACCAGTTCAAGGCAGGCTCACGTGCCAACCCCTCCCACCTACCTGTCTGGCAAGCATGGGCAGTCATGGAGGGTAACCTTGGACGCTTCGACGAAGCCCGCACTCTGTTCCAGCGAGGCGTGTGGGCGGCGCCCAAGAGCACCGACTTGGTATACTTGTGGCAGGTTCGGACCTCCGAAACCCTACCTGCTGCGCACTTTTCGTGGGGTCGATGTGACACGCTTTTTTAGTAATCCGTAACCTGTTTTCGCTTCTAAAGAGATTACATGACACCGACAGGACCAGAGAAAGGGGTGAAACGATACAGAGGTAGTTGCAATGTCAAATTTCGCCTGTACAGGCAGGTGCTCGGTAGATGGCAGCTGCTCTTTAGATGTCTGCTTCGTATCGTTGATGCGAACACGCCTACTCGGTAAATGTGTCTTTGCTTGGGCTAAGAGATTACTACATCGATGGGACGAAAAACCGATGTTGATGATAGCACGAAATACCAGGTGCAGGGAGAGAGAGAGAGAGATAAGATCTACAGGACCACAATGTTCTACCTGCTATGCTACCTACGTATTCTACCACTAGGAGCGATGATGTTACTGATATAGTAGATTCGCCTACAATCGTAACACATAACATAAGAAGCAAAGAAACGAAGAAGCAGAACAGAGTGCAGGGAGAGAGATAGAGAGAGAGTGTGTGTATTTCAAGTTAGTAGTTAGTAAAAGTTTAAGAAAGGTTTTCGAACTACTGAATTGAACCTGCAAGCGTGCAGGCGTGGGGAGTAATGGAGGCGCGAGCGGGAAACCTAGTCGCAGCAAGATCGCTATTCAAAACCGCGGTGCGTCTGGACCCTCGTAATGATGCATGCTGGGAGGCATGGATACGAATGGAGGAGCAGAGCGACCTCCTGGAGCGCGCCAACGGGCTGCGCGTCGCACGCTTCGAGGCCGAAACCAGCAACTCTGTTCCGGAGTCCTTCTCTACGATGCCTGACAGCGCAGGGCCGGTTGTGAGCACCGTGTGTCGCCTCCTTGTGTCAGTTCGTTGCTTCTAAACGTTTGGGTTCTTGCCTGTTTACTTTCTTTTGCTGCATGTTACACTGCCTTTTGTGCGGCACGCCTTCTTTGGTGGGGGAGGGGGGGATGGCATCTTTTGGGTTCTTGCCATTGACAGGCACTGCCACACGCCTTCTTTGGGGGGGGTGGGTGGGGGGAGGGGGGATGGTATCGACAGGAGTGCACAACTAGAAATTGAGGCAGCGGCCCTCTTGTTGGGGGTTTTGTTTTTGCGGGGTTCAATTTTTGCGTTCAAGTGTAAATTTATCATCCTTACAAACCGGAAAGGTAGTAAATAGGCATGAACCCAAATAGCCAAAATCAACTAACACAAAACATCCACCACTTCACTCGAATGGCTCAACAGCACCATCACGAAAGTCTTTCCCAGCACTCTTAGCCATGTGTTCAAGTGTAATATTGCGGTTGTTGTGGGAAGTTGCGCGAGCATAAGGGAGACTGGAGCTGCACACGTATGTGTATGTCACAGCACATTCAATCTTCTTCTTCATCAGCGCCATCTCGCTGCTGTGGCCCCATCAGCCCCTGAAACCACCGCCACCCCTTCAGGCGCCGGTGGATCGTCTGTGCCTACTTGGGCATCGCCTCGCACTGCGTGGAACAGTAAGAGGTTGTAGGCCTATAATAATGTGCCCATTTGGCTATTATAGGCCCTTCAGAGCAACATTTTTATTCTACTATTCTGTCGCTGTCTTCTGCGGAACGAGCCAAGAAGGTATTGTTGCATTGCGACAAAGCCACTGTTACATGCCTTGGTTTTTACACCAAGAACAGCTTGTTGCTCACACCAGGCCGTAGAAATCACACACAGTTGTCTCTAACAGAAACGTCTCTTCCACCTCTCCACTGCTCCCTTGCCACCTGGTGCAAACCTTACACCTGAACGATCATGTGCATGTTCATTAGCTTGCTAAATGAATAGTATATAAATAGCTCTGATCCTGCTCGTTATGCATGTGCGTGTGTCTACAGGTGAAAAAGTGGATGTCGCAGTTCATTTCCACCCAAGCCCCTTCGGAGGTCTACACCCCCCCTCCAGGCCGCGACCCCCTCTCCTCCAGTGACCCCGCGCAGAGCCCCCCTGGGCAGGGGGGGTCTGCACAGCCCCCCGCACAGTCAAATGCAGCACCTGAAGCCACCCCAGACACACAAGCTTCCACGTCCGCTGCTGCTGCATCTGCATCGAGCGACAGTTCCACCCAGAAAACAAAAGCCCAGCAGCCACGGCAGCCTGTGGAATCCAAAACTCCGCAATCAGAAGCCGTGGCTACAGGGACTACAGCGACAGAATCTGAACCTTCTGGATCTAGACCCACTTCGCGGCCTCCGACAATGCGGCGACCTGATCAAGGGCTCCTGAACGGGTACATCCAGACGCCCCCTGTAGCCACCGCGCGTGCCGAAGACTCCAACTCATCGCAGAGCACCACAGACGGCCCTGCTGGTAGCAGAAAGGCAGCATCAAAAGCTAAGCGTCCAAGGAGCAAGGTGGCAGGGGGGACTGTGTCGCGGCTGCAGCCCCCCCCAACCCCTAACGATGCAAAAGCCGACAGTTCCGCAAGCGCCCGCAAGGCAGCATCGGCCACAGCATCCACAGCATGCGTCGTCTCTCCCAGGACCCCTGATACAAGCACATCCTTAGTCACTCCAGACACAAACGGGGGCGGTACAGTACCTCCAGGCGGTGCTTCAGATGCAGCAGACGCCACCACAAGCACAACTACGCGAAGCAAGAGGAAATTAGCAGCTTCGCTACACAACGTAGTGAATGCAGAGGAAAGTGCACCTGTAGCCACTATTGCCGCTCGCAGCAGGGTCGACGTAAACGTAAACCCTGCGGCGTCCAGCGTACGGGCGCGCAGCTCTGGCTCGTCCGTCGCCAATCTAGAGAGACCCGCCGTAAACCCTACCGCCACCGTAAACCCTGCCTCTGCCGAAGTTGACGGTAATCGGCGAGGCGCCGCGCCATCCTCCTCGCCAGGTGTGAAGGCGCCGGAGCAGAGGAGGGCAGTGAGCAAGGCAGTGAGCAAGGCAGATGTGAGCAGTGCAAATGTGGCAGCAGCAGCTCTAGACTCCGTTTCGGAATCGAAATCGGATTCGGATTCGTCTTGTTCTGGCGCAATTAGCGAGGCTGCCGCGGAAGATGGTGCTCAACTGGAAGTGCAACTGGAGCGCCGTGCGCGCGCAGTAGGCAGTTCTGATGGTAGTTCTAGTGGTAGCGCCGCCACCAACGGGGGCAGTAGTGGGGGGGAAGGGGGCAGAGGTAAGGGCGAGGGGGGTCAGGAAGGCGTGGAGCCTGAGGAGGTCGTAGCTGCGGCACGTGCCGGTTGATTTTGTGCAGAGTGTGTGCGCGCGTGTGTGGGCGCTAACCTGTGTTGAAGGGATTCACTTGAAACGGTGTCAGAGTTTTTTAAGTGGTGTTTTGTATTAAAAAATAGGTTGTCGTACTCGCTAGGGGTGTGCGGGCGGTCATGTGTGTACACATCGACAACGGCGCGGCTCATAACCACGAACCGTGCACCACCATAGAGCGGGTTAGCATGCGACGCGATGCCTGCGATGCCATGCGATGCGAGCAGCATCGGCAACGGTTCGAGTCACGGCAACGGTTCGAGTCACCGTTCAAGTGACGTGGTGACTCAATAAAGGGTGATAATATCCCCTATTGAGAATAAAATCGGCAGTGGCGCAGCACGCAGGCACGAGGTGCAATGTGTCTGAAACAGAGCAACAACGCAGAGACCATAACGATCAAACACGCAACACCGCACACGAAGCACACAACAACGACAGGACAGAGACAATAGCAAGCCACCGCCACAAAGACTCGCTAGGGGTGTGGGCCCCACACACTGTGGGGAGTGAATCCATTGCCAGAGGCCCCTAGGTTAGGTAACCCCTGGGCAATCTCCGCCGCACCAGGACACCCTTCAATTGAAGAAGCAAACGAAAGTGATATCGACAGTGATGATCTGGCTGTTCTGTGAGGGGATATCCACTGCGCTTGCTTGCACCTGTGCTGTGGGGGTACTTCTGCTGTGTGTTGCTGGGCGCACGCTCTGTAAGTTGTTTGTGTGCTTCCGTGCCGCCCCACTAGCGATGTAATTTTCACGCTCTGTAATAAGTTCTCTGTCTGAGAAGTTGCAGGCTTGTTGATGCAGCTTGTTCCCGTTTCAAGTTCCTCTACAGTTGCATCGGCGGTGGAGGAGGCGCAAGCGCAGAAAGCCCCCCTTCGATGCAGGCTGCTCCTGATGTTCCTCCTGATTTCAAAATTCTCGCCCCAGCACACTTTTGTTGGCATCTCCCCTGATGCCTGTAACAAGCAACTCCGTGCTCCTCTGCTTGCGCTCTCCCCACGAGCTTCCCGCCCCCCCTCCCCCTCGCCCCTAAACCCTCGCCACTACGCTCCCCTCCTGCTTCAGATACAGTTGAGTCACCTTGTCGAAGTAAACACACAGTAGAGTCACGCTCGTACTCCTATGCGCACCGGTTTTGGTATACCAAAATATCGGTCGGGTTAGGACGAGTACAAGTTAGCGCATCACAATTTGGCTTGATCACGCTGTTTGGTGCAGCCAGTTCTCGTGCGATTTAGGCCGAGTACAGGTTAACGTGGTATGAGTTATCGTGACAGCGCTGTCGCTGTGTGCGCGGCCACGCCGCACAACCCCTCCCTCGCACTGAGCTCACAGAACCAGTAACAGCGTACTCCATTCAAGTTTCACATCTGAAACTTACAACAGTAGTAGCGGAGTATGCAAGCTCACAAAGTGCATAGGCCTAGAAGAAACTCACTTGGGCAGCTATGTACGTATCATGACGGCATGTTATAATTACAAACATACTCAGAGCTTGGCAAGGAAACAAACAACAAACATGCTTCATACATGGTGGTAGAATGCATCTTTTTATCTACTCATTATTCAGCTCCCTTTCCAATTGATGTACCTGGAACACCAGGCTACCTGGGTTTCAACCAGAGATTCCCTCTCTTTCGTTCTCTTGTCCTCTCTCTCTCCGCATTTCTGTTTACCTCTCTGTTTGCTTGCAGCCCGTGGGTGTATGTTCCATCTTGTTGCATACCTTCGGGGGTGCGGGGGCCGAAACCCTGCTTGGGTATGGCGTGGTTCCCGACCAGTGTTTCTTTCATGAACGTTTGGCCAAGGGCTCCTGTTCCTTCATATCCACACATCACATGTGCATCTGTTCAGCTGGCAGCGCAGACGGCACTGCCGCTCTCATTGCTAATCACAGCGGTACTATGTGCACATGGCGCTAGAATAGGGGTGACCCTAGCAGAGGGGTAGCCCTAGCACAGGGTTAACCCTAGAGAAGGTTTAACCCTAGAACAAGAAGCACCCCAGCAGAGGGGTGACCCTATCAGAGGGGGTCACCCTAGCAGAGGGGTAACCCCAGCAGAGGAATAACCCTATCAGAGGAGGGCAACCCTATCTCATCTCTCAGCGCTGTACAACAGCGCGAGCAGTGTGGCCGACAGCATCAGCACCGCCCCGCTGTGACACACCTCGGCTTCAAAGCCCAGCATCAAGCACAAGCTTCTGGAAGCTTCGCGAAGCCAAGACCCGACAGCTTTGCGGCTCCGTCGTGACTCACAGTCGGCTGCTGACTGCACCGCGTCTTGTGCGTTGTCAGCTCTGTAGACGAGGCTGCAGGGCAAGTCGTGATGTTAGCACATTATGTACGTGGTGTTAGCACATAACAACGTTACATGATAGGGTTTTTCCTGGAATTACTCTTTCAATGGTTCCTCCTGCTTTTCAATGGCACCACAATGGTACCACAGGTGTACTTGCGAACAGGGTACAGAAGGTGGTGAGCAGCTACCTGCTCCCTGGCACTGACCACAGGCTGCCACTACTCAGCCTCTTGCAAGCTGGAAAGGCGCTCATAATCCTAGTCAATGCCGATAAGTATACTGTCGCAGAACGAAACCAAACCAAACAAAACAGGACTCTAATCAGGTATGCCAAAAAAGACCTGGTAAGAGTTTGCAGACGTGCATCCATCACTTGGCACATCAGGAGATTGATCATTCAGCAACGAAGTATCCATTATCGGCCCCTGTAGTGGAGTGGGTTAGACTGGGTTACCGCCCCTGTAGTGGACTGGACTTTCTAGGTGTTTGCCCGGATAATTAAGCGATACTGGTGATGCATGACTGGTGTGCGGACCTGCAGATGACCTCCTCAAGAGAGCGGAAGGCTGTTGCTGCGTTTTCTGAGCAGGGAGAAAGCAGACTCTTCTGACTTGAGCACGTAAGGGGCCTGGAGGAGCCACTCGCCGTCATCAGCGCCGCAGTGTGGGGGCTATGGCCAGGAGGGGGCCACTGCGGAAACGTCCGGGTCCTTCGAAACGTCTGCAACACGTCTGTATGTTTCAGATTTTCAACTGTAACTACCATGCATGTAGCAGAAAGTCCAGGGCACAGAGGAAGAATTTTTTTATGCTGATCGGGGGAGAAAGCGCAACGTTCCTGCCATTTCATAACATACATAGTCTCGTGTTACTAAGCAGAAAGGTTAAGAGGCAAGAACCAGACTTACACAGCTGCGTTTTCTATATTTTCAGCTTGAAACTTAGTGCTGGGAACAACTTTCGTGATGGTGCCGTTGTGAAGTGGTGGATATTGCGTGTTCGTGGATTCTGGCTATTTGAGTTCATGCCTTTTCACTACGTTTCCGGTTCGTAATTATAACAGCTTGAAACTTTGATTCTGCGCAGCAGAACCTATACGCACTTGAATGCTGCGTTTCCAGTCATCTCCTTGCAGTTCCGTGATGAAGTGTGGAAGCACGCCATCCCCGCGCTGCTCTCCACCTCTGACGACCTCTTTGCACCAGGGTTCCGTCGCGTTTAGTTGTCCAAACACGTCACTAGGGTCACATGACAGCCAGCTCGATGTCGTGACTGACGCGGCGGGAGAATCTGAATCCAAAGGATTCGAAGGATCGGATAGGGAGATGGATATGACAGCAGCGGGCGGATGTACAGCTTGCACTGCTGGAGCATCAGGGCCAGAAATAGCGTCGCTTATCCTCTTTGACGCTGCTAGAAGTTTCTGCATACTACTACAACATTGTTACCGTCCAGGTACATGAACGTTCGGGGGAGGGCGGGGGCGGGCAGGGTGCTAAGAGCAAAACTTTGCTCAGAGGGTACCTATAGGTCGCATAAGTCGGTCTTTGTTACGTGACTAGACCCGGAAAAAAAAAGGGGTCAGCCCGAGTACTCCGGGCAGTTTCCTGAACTTTTGTACAAGCCTGTGTGTCTTGGGGGAGGGCGGGGGGATAGTTTGCAAGATTAACGACCGAAATGTTGGGGGGTCAAGCTAACAAATCAGATTAAGCAGGTTTATGTTGAACAGGTACGATAATTTTGGCATATAGGACGGACTCTATGCAAGCTGCGCTGGATGCTATAGAACGCAACCACAAAAACGAGCACAGACACAGGCACAACAGAGAAGGAAATGTACGAAGGCGCACGGGGAAGTGCACATCTTCGTCCTCTAGGGCTTCAAGGATGGCTGGCGTGTGCTGCGAAGCACCAATGAGTTGCAATATTTTGGGATCCTGGAGGTCTAGGGGGAGAAAGAAGGGTTTGTGCTTTGGCCAGGTGGCGGGGCACCCGCATCTGGCACTGATGCAGTTTACTCCTGTGGGAAGGGTCCCTGCATGGCTGCATTGTTGTGACTGGCGTGAATTCTTGCAGGGGTGTGGGTGTGGGAGGGGTGTGGGTGTTTGTGGAGAAACATGACCTGTGTCGTTTGTGCGAGGTCGAGCGAAGTTGGCATGCGATGATTTGCTGGTACATGAGCCATGCTATGGAGTTGTGCCTGTAACTTTACACACTGTTTGTGGAGAGGGCGTATCAGTCTCCCTGGGTTGGTGTGGGCTGGTGTGTCGGGTGGCGGGGCATGGAATGAGGTGGTTTATGAATGACCGTCATTCAATGACGTACGAAGACAGCATTTTGCAAGAAGACAGCAGCAGAAGCAGTGGAAGTAGCGAAGACAAGATAGCAACAAGAACAAGAAGAACGAGAACATGCACAACAACAAGACAAACAAGAAGCACAAGAGGAACAAGAGGAAACGGAAAAATAAACTAATCGGTTACCACGCCATACCCAAGAAGGGCTTCGGCCTCAGCACCCTCGAAGGGGTGGGACATGGACATACACCCCCGGGCCACACGGGAAGAGGAACAAGAAGCACAAGAAGAGCAGCAGCAGCAGCAGACACCTCCTCTTCCGAAGTTTAAAAACAACAGATGTCACACCTTCTGCGCAGGGGAACGTTGTTCTAGACATGAGGGCATCCGAATTGACGCAGGAGCTTGACGGAGAAGGCGCCAATGACAACACGATTCCAGGTGTCAGCACAGCCACACCCTCAAGCTCTGTAGAGGCTGCGAGTGCAGCTGATGCTTGCCTCTCCACCACAGGTGCTGCACAACACCTCACACCAAACTCAGTCCACATACGTCATGCATGTGTACCTTCCTCAAGCTTGATCAAGGCAGAAAAAAGACTAATCGGGAACAACGTTGGGGGAAAAAGACTAATCGGGAACAATATCTTTGCTTTGGGAGCACTGATCACCAGTGTCGCTTAGTTAGATAGAACAATCTTGATTATTTGGGACTATTTTTAAGTTGTGCGACCTGACAAATGAAGCGGCACTGGTGATCACTGTTTGGGAGAGGAGGGCGTACAGGTGAGGAGCCCAGCACTGCCGTGGAAGGGTGTTGCGGTGTAGAGCACTCCACCTGTGAGGTCCGCAGCCTCCCTGCCGTACTTCTGCATGCATGCATGGGTTGACTGTGAGAGGAACAAGAAGGTGACTCTAGGAACAAGAACTGAGGAACAAGAACTGAGGAACAAGAACTGAGGAACAAGAACTGAGGAACAAGAACTGAGGAACAAGAACTGAGGAACAAGAAGGTGACTGTATTGGCGGTCTGTCAGGAGGGAGAGGTGCTCAAGCTTGCTGCTTCTGTGTGACCTTGCAATGCTGGAGGCTACAGGTGGGGGTGGGCGTGGAGGTGAAGGTGAAGGTGCATGAATTGATGTTATTGATTTGCTGGTACATGGGCCACCATGTCTTACAAACCGGAAAGGTAGTGAATAGGCATTAACCCAAATAGCCAAAAGCAACTAACACGAAACATCCACCACTTCACTCGAATGGCACAACAGCACCATCACGAAACTTTTGCGGGTACATGAGCCATTCTACGGAGTTATGCAGGCCTGTAACTTTACACACTTCCTGTTTTGATTAGCCTCCAATTGGAGCACTGGGGGTGCAGGTGGTCGTACCGCGAGAGTTGTGAACAGCAGCCTGCCTCCAAGACTGTGGCCCACCAGGAGCACCTTGCATCCTGTTTCCTCGTACACTGATCTGAGTTGTGCAAGGATATGTGGAGCCTGTGACCACAGGTCCTTGCTGCTGTCCCAGTGTGCTACTTGATACATGGCTTTGTTGGGGTTGGATGGATGCTTCCAGGTCTGCACCAGCTGTTGGAGATGGCTGTATGCCTGCACTACGATTGTTGTGTCTTTGAAGCATCTTTCAGTGAACACTGGGGCTCAGAAAGAGGCCTGGAATTTAAAGTATCTCTAGAGGGAGATTGGTTTGTTGCAACCTGAACATGAACATGAATATGGATAGGATTAATTCGAACACCCTTTTGGTGGCAGGAGAGAAGCAGTAAGCGGAACATTTGGTGCTGGAAATATTCCTTCAGAGGGGAAAATGTTGCACCACGTTTTGGTGCCCAGCAAACCACGAAACGCACCGAAAACACTGGAAGTTTGCCCGGCTGTCCTTTCGCATCCGTATTGTTGTTGTCCTCCACGATTTGCGTGATGACAACATCTGCATCTGCTCCTGGCTGTTCTGTTGGCTTTCGATCTCGGAGACCGACCGCTCCTGGCGCTGCATCAGATGACCGCTGCTGCCCATCCCTGGTCACACTGTGTAGATGTTGGATGCTGTGTGTCTGCATGTCGAGTGATGGAGGCCCTTGAATCCCTGGTATGAGCAGTACTGGTCGTACACCAGTGCCCCAGCACGCATCCTCAATCGCCCATGCTCCGTGCGATGCACACGCAGAGATAACAGCAACTATAAACGCAGCCCTTGTTTTGGGGAGTACGTGGTCAGATCTACAGCGTATCATGGATGCCGTTTCCCAAGTTCTGGGCTCAAGAAGTTCGCGGAGTGCACAGCTGCTGCGAATAGAGCCTCACCAAAAAGAGGAACCTGATAGACAGAAATATGCAAGACGGGATGTCACAGCGAATGTTCGGTGCGGTAGAAAGACGTCGCCTGTCATCGTGCCCGTCATCGTGCAAACGGCTGTTCCAGACGCCCTTGATGCCCGATGCTTCCCATACAACTCGTCTACACAATCGTCACTGACCAATGCCGTTGCCTTGTCAACTGTGTTCGCGCAGGTCTAGCAGACTGTCTACTCGACCACTGTAGACATGTGGGCCAACCAAAGCCGTCCGATGCAGCACGCCAATCTGGCACATCGTCCCAGGCCCGATTTGGTACATGTTGCAGCATAGGTAAGCAGCCAATGATTTTTTCAGTTCAGAGTACAGTGCAATGGATACTGGCCGTTATCGAGATCGCAGTTATAAGAAGTGCTCACCGTATTCGTGTTTTTCAGTACATGCTCTCATAGAATTCACCGACATGCAATAAGAGAGTCAGGAGAGAAGATAGAATTACACAAGGCATCACAGTCAGGGTGTGGCGCTGTTGCCACAAAGAGCACCAACAATCAGCATCTTCCACATCAGCAACAGCATCCATGATGCTGCAAGCAACGATAAACACTCAAAGAAGGAAGTTAACCCAACTTCAGGTGGCAGAACCTGGTGCTTTACCTCCCTGGTGGGCTGTGTTGCCAATAGGAGCGTGGAGAACTGACAATTACGATTCCAACAGCAGCCATGGGGATGCGAGACTCACATGTACACAGGCGCAGCAAAGGCGCACAAGGATTGCACAGGGCTAGACGCAACAGCAGAAAGCCTAGGGATGCCAATCCTGCTTTCTTTCATTTTTTGGAACTAGACAAGCGATGCTGGAAGGCAGAACCTACTCAGCAGGAACAACCTCAGCACGAAGCTACACTGCAACACAACCAGAGAGACCACTCCAACACAGAGAGGGGATCTGAAGATTACATCGACAGTGCTGTGACAGGGTATATGTCCTTGTGGGACAAGGGCATGTGACAACGAGCCAACGTTCTTCTCCGTGCTTGTACATCGACAGGGGCTCAGCTCACGAAGCACGAAAGGTGCACCACCATAGAGCATCTGAAACCAGCGAATAACGCAAGCACCGGAACCAGCATCCATGCAACACCTACCCCTGAGTATAAAGCACACATAGGCAACAACAGAGCAAGCAGCCCGCTTCTTCTCTGTGTGCTTTCATGATGCTGTGATATCGATACCACCTAGCGAAGGCATGGGGGCCCACAAAACACTACCTTTTGTGCTGGTTGCTCTGGTAGGGTCTGCCATGTGTGCTGTGCCATTTTTCTTGCTTTGTGTTTAGTGGTTACATGGTTCTCTTCTTAGAGATGCTCCTAGACCTATGCGCTTTGTGTGCTAACGTGCCGCACCACTATCGATGTCACTTTCACAAAACACTACAAGACAAACCCCACAAACTATCGAGGCAAACAGGTCGGAGCTTCTACTGCCATGAGTGTTCTGAGGGACGAAAAATGCTGTAACCCTGATCCTGCAGTGTTGTGTTCTGGCGGGACTGCTGATCAGTGTTGGCTCTGTTTGGGTTATAGGTGCTTTCGCTGCATGCTCCCATGATCGGCTGCTCTGGTAGTGTTCGCCTTGTCTGGTGTGAAAATTACATCGATGCTTGTCTGGTGCGTCTGTGCATTTGGTGGTTGCCTTCTTGGAGATGCTCCTGGGCCTATGCGGCTTGACTGCTTGTTCTTGCAACACTGTCCACTTTCACTGTTGATCTAACTTCCACATTGCAACAGATTTGTTCTTTCATGTTATGCAACCATTGCTGAACCAGTGACGGTGCCGTTCTCAAGTAACATAGACCTCCACGCTCCACACACTATAACCAACCAGCTTCCTTCCTGTTACAACCAAAACGTTCAGGAATGATGCTACAGTGTGCTGGATTCAGTGCATATGAGATCAGTCTATAGAGCCTTATCTTCACGAATCTTCCAGACTCCATAGACAGAGGAGCAGGCCAGGAAGAGGCCCACAGTGGGGGAGAATGAAGTGTACACATACTTCATGATGAACTCATCGGCAGCTTCTGGCAAGAATCCCTGTACAGAAGGCCGCGGTCAAGCTCAAGTCCTATGAATGTGTATCTTAACAAGATCGTATAATGGCACTGTTACAGATTGGTGGCAGGCGTCACATAGTTGCTGGTTCCGGTGTTGCTTTGGAACTGGAAGTTACAGCCATAACTCCATGGAATGGCTCATGTGCCAGCAAATCATCGCATGCCAACTAGAGATAGTGCACTTTGGCCTGGAGAATCAGAAACACAGGAACAACACAGAGAGCCACAATGTTGCGTCTTCTTGCTCGTTTCTGGCTTGCGAATAACAGCTGGATTTGGCCATGCTAGTGCATTTGATGGTATCAACATGCTGTTGTTGGGGTCCGTCATGGCAGTGCATGCCATGAGATCTGTTGTCACAGACACTCCGTGACAGTGCTGATGAACTACAATATAACCATGAACAACGCCAGCTAAACTGTCTCATAGTTGTGTACTTAGTTCTTTAGCAGCATCCATTCGCGTAATGAGGGTGCAGAGAATGTCAGGCATGCTGCCATGGCTATAAGGTTGCCCATTCGATGAGCTATGCATGGCAGATCAGCTTGAGCACTCACTGAGACCGGTACAAAACAAACTATTGGTCGGTTGACTGAGGGTCCAAGATCAGTGATGCAAGGGGCATACCGACGCTGCAACAATGAACCCTTCCAAAAGGCAGACACTGAAGATTAATCCCAATCCCAGAATAGCCCTGCCCTCGAACACCTGATTCTCTGTCAACTGACCGCCTTCAAGAGCTTGCTGTACGCTGCTATCTACCTGGAACGGTTTCTCACCTGCTCGGGCTGCCTTCTTTGCCTTTCGCTCTTCTTTCAGTGATGTCCGCTTCTGCACAGTCGCAAGACCTGTTTCAGAAAAGAAAGTAGAAACAACAATTAAATAACGAGGTTCTGGACTAAGGGAAAGTGACATTGAAGCAACGAAGCGCTTGAAATTGTGATGTGTGTGAGAGGCCACACCGGCCACGAATTGCACCTACGTAGGCCTGTCAGCACAGAACGAAAAGTAGCAAAACGAAACCAGAAACGACAGACATGCAGGCTGAGCAATGATTGCATACCACTTTGTTTTCCATCGCCGAGATGGCGTCCTCTTCTGACTCAGAGGTGGCTGCTTCATCCTTCGCTGCTCTGCATACAGCAAACGTGCGCCGTGCCCCAGTCTGCAAACGGAGTAGACAAGGTAACCAAGGGTTAATAATGTGTTCTGAACCCGTGCCTACATGTAAAGAAACCCGCCGCGCTGCTCATTGCTCGGTGCGCTCTCGTCAAGTAGCTCACCTGTGCGGAAATCCCACTTCGGAGTGATCCCAACGTGTGTACACGATACATTATGTTCTAGTTTACTCTAAGGCAGCAAGTAAATGCATTTCAGCCCCGTGGGCAAAGTGTGAGCGCTTTGCTCTTCAGAAGATCAAACTTGCTCCAGCTGCGCAAACACTAAGTCCTGACGCAGACGTACACTGGCAGCAGGCTGGTAAAATATCGCATTGACATCTCGACGTTGCTGATGGTATCGCCGGAGCCAAGTGCACTAGAGCGAGGCTTCTGACCTGGATTTGCATGACGAGTCAGGAGATACAGGGAGATACAGAACCCTGGGCTTGCATCTTCTGGGTGTCCAAGAGCGCAAGCAAAAACAAAGCAAAAAACCGGTTATGCACTCGAAGACGATGCAAACAGGCCACTCTATACCAAGTGTTGATGAAGTCAAGGTCTCTAACCACTGAGACAGACATGTCGCACTAACTGATCACAAGTGCCGCTTAGTTACGTAGAAGAATCCTGATTATTTGAGACTGTTTTTGTTCGGTGTGTGGCCTAAAAAATGAAGCGACAGTGGTGATTACTAGTCGCACTACATGTCTCACTGATCAGAGACCTCAAGTCCATAAACACCCAGGCCTGGGACTCAAAATCGGTTCCAACACCAACGTGAAGGCCAATTGAACCACAGAAGACCACGGGGGGGGGGGGGGGGGGGCCCCAAAAAAGGCTGCACAAAACCAAAAACAACC
>JAUMHD010026517.1:0-37927 GCA_032359135.1 Ulvella scutata
GTGTGTGTGTGTGTGTGTGTGTGTGTGTGTGTGTGTGTGTGTGTGTGTGTGTGTGTGCGTGTGTGTGTGTGTGTGCGTGTGTGTGTGTGCGTGTGTGTGCGTGTGAGCACGTACCAGCACCTTGGAGGCCAGATGTGGAAGGCATGTCTGGGGCCTTGATGTCCGGCATGTCGGGGCCCTTCATGTCTGGCATGTCTGGGCCTTTCATGTCTGGAATCTTGGGCACATCGGGCATGGCCGGAATCCTAGCATTCGCCTCCATGTCTGGCATGTCTGGGCCCTGCTTGTCTGGCATTCCGGGCTTGCTGAAGGAAGTACCCGGAGTCGAAACTGACACATCAGGCAGGCGGCCCGCCATGCTGCCAGGCTCAAGCTGAGCATGCCCTGCAGGAAAATCTTCACTGATGCCAGGCTTGCTGCCAGCAGCATGCATCGCAACAGGAACTGAAGCCATGGCAGCTGCACCAGCAGCTGCAGCACCAACTGCAGGGGCTGCGAAGCCAGAAGACCCAGAGGTTCCCGTGAACCCAGCGACAGCTGTTCCAGGGGTGGCTGGAGGGGTGCCGGAGACTGCGTAGGTGGAGCGATTGTCCACAGCGCTGCTGCCTGCCCCGCTTGGTGTGGCGTTGGCGAGGATTCGGGACTTCCCATATGCTGACAGCTCAAACTGCACATCACAGGCATCGTCAGGCCAAACCGTACAATCACGTGCGGTCCAGGTGTGCCCAAGCTGCTGCTTGGCTGGGGTTTTCAGGCAACAAGAAGCACCAAGGTTCTGTTTTGCGCGGACACACAACACCTCAACTACTAGTGAGCCCCCTCTAACCGCTGATGCTCTGTTGGACGTTACGCGTACTCGGAAAACTAATTCTAGCATTCTCGAAAAGTGTGCAAATAGC
Organism: Ulvella scutata; assembly: GCA_032359135.1. NCBI lineage: Eukaryota > Viridiplantae > Chlorophyta > Ulvophyceae > Ulvales > Ulvellaceae > Ulvella > Ulvella scutata. The sequence continues at coordinate 900 of JAUMHD010026517.1, forward strand.
GTACTTTCCTATTCCCTGCTATGAAGGAAGATAAAGCTGGTGGTGCACACCCACTGGGTACTGCAACCCACCCCGAGCGAGTCAAAAGAGACATGCAAAGGTGCTTGCTCACAGCAGGCAGGTGGGGTTTGCCCCCATGAAACAGCCGGGCAGTAGATCAAGAGTTACGGCATGACAGCGAAGGCTATCTCGTGCAAGCTAGCCGACTAAAAACTGACGATAGATACTTTGCAACGTCCAATAGTTGCTAATGTGCAGCATTCCGATTTGATGTTGATTTGCGGGATAGATGGCACCATCCAGTGACAGCACTGGAAGATTTGCAAGAGAACTCAAGCACTAATGCAACGGCTCAGCTGGGATGCTATACGGGCACACGGTGCCAATGATCATGCAGCAAACTGGCGACACAGCTCGAAGGCCTCAGGATCGGACCAGCATTCCATCCTTCACAGAGCCGCCAGTGCGGGCCGCAGGCACACGCTGCCACCAGTCTTCTCCGTCCATGAGAGTGTAAACGCTGTGCTCGGTGCTGTCAGATGACTGCACGTACATCCTCAGGCCATGGCCCTGCCCGAGGCGCTTTGTGTGGGCCTCCACTGTGCGCACATTCCAGCCCTGCTTCAGAGCGCCTGCTGTAAGACCATACACTTCCACAAGACCATCGTCGTATGCTGCTGGGCTGGGAGCAGGTCCCTGCATACTCAAGGACTGGTTTCATGACGGTAGCAGCATACGTACAGCATCCAGTCACTGAGCCACACCTCTTTGGCCTGTACATGAACCACAGGAGCACCAACACTGACTGCAGATGAATGTTACAAGCAAGCTTCGCTGACATGTCACTGACGTGCACACATTGTCGTGCATACACGGTGCAGAAGTGTCACGTGCATACACTGTCGTGCATACACGACGCACCATATATTGCTGCAGTGTGGAGGAGAAACGAACCACTACAACACCAAGCAAGTCCTACAAACAGCAGGTTTTTACAACATGTGGGATCACACGTCTGCCTTGGAGCCTTCCCAGAAGTCATCTCCGCTAGCCCAGCGCTTGGGCAGGTTCTCAATCATGATGGCACTGAGGCTCTCAGGCACCTCCCTCGACTTCCAGGATCCAGAAGCATCCTGAATCTCCAAATGGACTTTCACGGAGCTGGGAGGGGCGCCACAGAAGCAGCCCTGGAACAGCCTGTTGAAAGTTGAGCCCTGAGCAGATGGCGGTGGCTTGTCAGCAGAACGAGCACGGGGCCCTGCTAGGCGGGAGAAGCCATGTGCGGCCTCCTCATCAAGTGCCAGGTACACAGAGTTCCAGGCCAGAGACTGCTTGCCACCCTGTATGAATCGAAGGTTGTTTTGTGGAAGCCAGTTGACAAACCGGAAAGGCAGATCACAGCTCATACAATGTGCTCTTGGAAGGTGTGAAAAAAAGAAACCAGAGGCTAAAAGTTTCTGGATGCTTGGTTTCTTGCCTTGCAGCCTTTTTGGGCTGTAACAAGGACATAAGAGGCTGATAGTTCTAAGAGAATGATAGGCATAGAGGAGACTGATGTTGATAGAAGAAACTGACTGATGGAAGAGACGCAGAGATCAATTCTTGAGTGCTGCAAGTAGGGCAGCATGCAACCATCACCTGGTGCAGTGGCAAGCTTCGTGTGGCAATGGTGCTGTCCAGGCAGCTGGCAGGGAGACACTGTACATACCTGCTCGGTCTTCAAGAAGGATGCCGGCATGTCACGATCGATGAGCGCCTTGCTCTTGTCGCAGACCACACGAAGCTGCCAGCAGTCCACGAGCACAGGGATCCCAGCACCCACAGTGGCCAGCATGTTGGGAATGTACGCCTCATGCTCCCAGTAGTCGGTTTTGAATGCGCCCCAGCCAACGGATCGGGAGACATCGTTGGAGGTACCCAGAGGCGCAATTGCGAGGTTCACGCCTTGCAGCTGGGGGGTGCGCATGACGACCTGCATCCCTAGAACATTGAATGGTGCAGTTTATACAGTGTTCTAGCAAACGAGCATTGCACAGGGTGCTGGACTCTGAATGAAGCTGCAATCAGCTTCCCCACAAGTGCCAAACATGGAGTACTGCCAATGACTGTTCCAACCGCATTGTGCTGCCAACATAATAGTACTGCTGCTTCATGCAGTCAGTTCAGCGGTGCAGTGTGCAACAATACCATTTCTAAGGCAAACCTTTAGATCAGCAGAGACACAGCATAGAGTATGATCCAAGCTGAAAGCAACAAGGTTCACAGCAATATCAACCACACAGATGAGTACGCTACGACAGGTGGCTGAGTACCCAGCATCATGGCACTGTCTCCAGTGTCCACAGGCGGACCTGGTGATCACAAGATTCGACCACATTGTTGAATAACAAACACAACAAAGGTAACAGAAGACCTGTGGGCCTTATGCATCAAAAGTAAAGAACGAGGTGACAAAGTTTGCTGCAGGATTGCTCCGTCTCCGAGACATGCCCCGCAGGGCATCAGTAGATCATTTACAGATCAAGCAGGAGATCCACACCTGCAGGGTGTTGTAGACCCGCTTGTGGTCGCCCACCAGAACAAAGCTGACCCTGCTGGCGATGTAGCGTGCGGCTGAATAGCCCTTGCCATCCAGCTCCTCAAGCTTTGCAAACACTTTCTTCACAGCGGCCTCCACTGTTGTTGTCGCCAAGTCAAACACCTGAACAGTATCACACGCGCTGGTGTACATAAGAGGGCGTATGCACAGAGGGTATGTACAGAAGAGGGTGTTGTGTGCATGGTTGCACTGCTGATTACAGAAGCCACAGGACTGATCACTGCCAGGTTTGAGTGTCACACCTGGCCATCTCCCAGGTACCTGTGGAAGGTCATGATTGCATCCGGACCGATCCCCTCATGTGATCTGGAATCGATCAGCGCAACCACTGGCGTTTCAGGCGCTGTAGCATGAGATGTTGGAGGCAGATTCTGACCTGGGAGGAACCCATAAGGGAACTGGAGCCGCCTCCTGAGCTGCTCGTACACTCCCTGGACATGCACAACAAGCGTTGCTGTTGGAACTCCAGCTGAAACTGTTTTGAGAAGGTGTAGAAATATATAATTACTCAACTTAGGTGACCTTCATCTCACAGATACTGACTCACTGTGCTGTTTCATTGCGCCATGCAGGAGGGATTCCACTGAATTTAGTGCTGAAAACACAATTATTGTCGACAAGATGTAACAGCGGTTGTTCAGTATGCATGATAGCTGGCACAAGCCGCAAGGTCTGTGGGGGTCGAGGCATATGACTGGCAGTCGACGAAGCTGAGTAAAGCAGCAGAGACAGATGCACAGGCTCACGCAGACTCAAATTCTGCAGGACATTGCTTGCACACGTGCGGAGGGTCAATCGTTCGCAGGTGAACACAATCCCACCACTTCAACAAAGTGCCTCGAGCCACGTTACGTGGCGCCAGTAAACACCACACTTTGCCAGTAACCAACAGACCAACACCAGCATACGGACGCATCCGTGGGACAGGACTGGCGCTGCTATGAGCGGCAGCGGAAACTGCCAGGCAGTGACCGGTCCAGGCGCAGGTGTCACCACGCTTACACAGGTTTACTGCCAACCACAGAAAGCAGGAAGTGACGTGAATGCTCATTCAAAGTTCATACTGTACCACGCGGGCGTAAACGTACAACTGTACACAGCAGTCTCGTGCTGGCGGGATGAACTGGTCCTGTAGATGGGCCAGCCGTGTAGGGCACCTGCTCGCGAAACCCATACTCTAACGCCCTTTGATGCTATCCTCGGCAAATGATGCATCCAATAGTGCGCTGTAGTCCACACGGAAGCAAGTTCCGAAACGTGCACTGACGGAGAAATTTACAGTAGGACTGAGGGCAGCGACCCAAATCAAACAGAGAGACAAAAGTGCGCGACATAGACCAGTAGATTATCTGCGCTACCAATTACTTGACCAGCTGCTGTTAGCTAAACGACTTATGATACGGTATCCACCTGGCATTACTCTGGCAGTGCTTCGGAAAGCTAACACGTTCCCCACGACAGGTCCTCCTGATATCCATGTGAACAAACAAGACTACTAGCTGCACGGATTAGGATGGTGTTGGTGGTCACAAGACTGGAGTGCGTTCTATATAATTCTTTTGTGATTACCGCGCTCCGTCACTGCAGTAAACAACACTAACGCGAGGTCACGAAGCACATATGATATGAATTCTTTGATGCTGCTGCACAGAACTGCTGACTGCGGCCTGTTGCGATGGTCTGTGCGCCTGATGACGCATTCTTCGACACATGTCCGGTGTGTTGTTGTGATTTCGCTAGCACCAGATGCAGCAAGACGTCAACACACCTTCTTTGGTCCTCCGCTGCCTGTATCCGCAGTTACGCTCCCCATTTTGCAGCGGATCAGGGGGAGCGGTGAATCGTTTCGAGGCTAGCTGATTGCTCCACGGTCACTAGCTGAAAGTTTCATAAATTCCAATCCAACGGACAGGATTGCAAAGCTTTGGGACGGGATCTCAGTATCTGTTCCATAGCGTTCTGCCAACAGCATAGCCAACTTTGATTTTTGGGGAAACGATAGCTCGAAAGTTTGCGATCAACACTTGACGCGCCAGAGACCGTATCCAACCTTCTCGAGCATTCGATTATTCTCGAACATAGATTGTGTTCACTGTTACAGCGCCCAGTTTGAACTCCAGCCCGATTCTCAAATCAGTCATAAATGTATAGCTTCTCTGAGGACAGTGTACCACGTTCAAAGAACTATGAATCGGGACACCGCCAGAGTTCAGGAGTGCACGTGGGGTTGACCAAGCATGCATGTACGCATATTGGCAGCAACCCGGGAACGCGTCCAGCATTGACTGGTTTATTGGCAACCGCCTCATAAAATACCATTTGCCAGGCATAGCTCGCAACTCCAAGTGCCCGCGACGACTTACAGCATGCCCAGCTCAGTGCTCAAGCGGGTTCCTTGACATATCTGTGCATGACACATCAACGGCACGTCGCAATGCTACAGGAGCTCCCAGCAGCATTCACAGAGGTTCAAAAAAAAGTGCATAGAAGCCCATGCAATATTAATGACATAATCCGGGCAAGTTCAGCCAATGCAACCAATGCAATCGCTTCATCGCGGCATATGGAACGTTCTAAGCGATAGCATCACAGACCTTACGCAGCAGGTTCCGTTCAGCCAGCTGTTGGGGCGATTCAACCTTAAGCTTCATTCCTGCGGCATGCAGATTCAACAGAGATTTAGAACGCTTCCTCAGCACAACGCTAAAGACACAACGTTGTGTCTTGTCTGTAGGTAAGTACCTTTTAGAGGAGTCCTACACCTAGTGATTGTGCAGTGATGTGTCGCATCTATTACGTCAGTAATATCTTGTTTTTATCATATGGTATCAGTGATTGGCTCCGCCAAGCAGCTACCCACCGACACCATGCCTTGCTACAATCTGTTCTTCTCAGACTTCCCATGGATGTACACTGGTCAAGGGTACCTGTCGCACTGCATCACCAGCTGCACGCGCGCGCAACCCTATCACGCCGCATGAAGGCTATACCTCTGGCACGAATGCATGCCACATTCGCGAATGTCGCAGAATTCTGCGACATATGCATGTCCCGCTCTGGTGGTTTCTTCCTCTGATGCAAAGACGAGGGGCCTCGGTGACCTCATCCTTTAGATGTAGCCAGGCGTGTTCACGCCCCACATACCCACAACCCGACACTCCCGCCTCGCAGCAAGTCTTGTGGGTTTGTGGGGGGGGGGGGGGCGGGGGCCAAGCTGCGTAAGAAGACGTGGCACACACCCAACTCAAGCAAAGGATCTTACTGGGATCACAGCCGTCAGCACTCTCTGTACTTCAAGCCGCCCAGTGGCTACGACTGAGGCACACAATGATGCGAAGAATTATACAGCAGATGAATGGATCATGCAGCAGATTACAAAGCACTCTCCTACCGGTGCATAGACAGTCTCTTGTGGTTTGCCCCACACCGGTTCGACCCTGCTCCGCGCATTTCGAAGTGCTCCAGCAGCCAAATTGAAAGTTCACACAGTTGGCTCCCCACAGTTGGTTGGCTCCCCACAGTTGGTTGGGCCCCAAGGTCCGGTGTACGCCACTGATCAGTGCTGACATGAACTGCATGCCACGCATACCGAACCTTCATTTCCCTCGGCGCCCTTGCACAGGCACAGCATTTGTAGGTGATACAGCACAGGGTTCCTGGGTAGCTACAGCCACTCCCTATGCGAGCTGCGCACATGAATTTGCAGGGAGCTTGCAGATGAAGCGCTTGAAGTCAAGGCAGACAAGTTAACTGCTCGGGTACAGCATCATACTTGCTGCGAGTCTCGGCCTCATGGTTGACACATGCAATGCATGCAGTCCCATGCACCTCCGCCGCCCTATTCAACTCACCTACCTCCCATCCTGATGTAACATAGCCATGTCCATGTCCATCTGCCGCTTACATCCTCTCACCATTGCTTCTCTGTCGTTGACCCACCGCCTTGCGCCACCGCCTGTGTTCCAATTATCAAATCCTGAGCTTCAGCAGGCTCCTCTTCTTAATTTTGAAAGCCGCTCATGTGACGTGCTGTTCTGTTGTTGTGCGCCGCGTGCGCCGATTCAGAAACTGTATTGAGCAGTTTGATGAACACTACCAACCCCACTCCCCCGACATTGCGCCCCCAGTCACGGGTCGCCTTGATGTCCCCGGCACCCTGCCTGACCTTCTGAATCCGGGGACATTGGTGTCTTGCTCGCGCCTGGAGCCGAAAAGTAAGGTTCTGTGGAAACCATTTAAGGTCAAATTTCAATCATAAAAAATGCTAAACAACTTTTTACAAACAGGAAAGGGGGAAAGGTAGCGAATTCCTAAACATATAATTTTTCTCCCCAGTTTCTTTACAATTTTCACATTATGAAATGTACGGCCTGATTTGCTCACAGTAGAAATGCTCTTTTTGTAAAATTTCGCTTCTCAGCACCATTGCTCGCGCACCCCCTTCTTAAGGCTGCTGTTCTTTACTTGTGCGACACTACCGCCTGCTAGCTGCTGTGTCGTATGCGTCCCCCCCCCAGGGTACTGTTTTAACTGGCAAGCCTATCTCACGCAGCTGTGCCTCGTACTCTTCCCCAGCGTCATTGTCATGGTATGCAGCCCGCGGGCCCCTTGCATGGGCCTTGCCTCGCCTTTGCTGCTCGGTGAGGCGCATGCATGCCATGTCGGATGGAGTCTATCATGTTTATGCAAGTATGCTGCTTTGGAACCTTTTGAGTCGTACTGGCCTGTGATGCTCTGGTGTAGGTGCGTGGCGTTATCTTTCTGTGTGCTCTTGCGTATGAGTTCTGCGGCCTCTTACTCAGGTCTATCGCTGCGTTGGTGTACAGTTTTACTCCAAGCATTGGGTGTTGTGAGGATCGATGCCTGCCCTCCCCACTGTCCGTTTTGTACCTCTGTGTTGCCGCAGTACTGCTGTTGCATGCACATATGTGATATGGCTTCATCGATACTGGCACAGTGAAGGGACAAGAAGAGTGCAGAGGACCACAAGTATCACAGGAAATGCCTGAAGGGGCAAACCACGGAACATGGGAATCTGTGCGCACACAAGGCAAAGCAACGGTAACTCCCGAAACAAGACTAGCAGCTGACCTCAACCACAACATAAGCCTCCACGCCTGCACACAAGCGTCACTTCCACAATGAGAAAACATGGCAGTACGGAACAGATGGCCCATCGCTGTGGGCCACCCAGCTAGGCAAGGCGCCGCCACGGGCGGCCCCCGCCAGGAACCTCCAGGAGATACCGCACTGGGGAACCGTGTCAGGAGGACATACAAGATGCTGTGGGCTTCGCAGCAGACAAGGACGGGAGGGGAAGGAGGTGGGGCTACTGGGGGGGCGCGAGAGAAGGGGGGCGCGGGGGGTATGGGTGTGCACGTGGGGGGCTGGGCTTGTGGATGGGGGGTTTGGGGGTCGGGCACGCCGGCGGGCACAGGGAGATGAGGGCACCGATACAGAGTTAAGAGGCAGGATAGGACCGTGGTGGGGGGGGGTGCGGCGAGCGTGGGAGATAACTGTGTGGTGCAAGGGTGAGGAGCGGTGCCTTGAGGAGGGGCAGGCGAGAGAGGGCCAGGGGGGAGCTGCGGTGTGGGCGGGGGATGGGAAAAATTGGTAGCCGCAGGTGGTAGCGTCGTCGGCAGTGGGAACCGGCAACCGGCAACCCAGGCATCTGACACTGACATCGCTATGGCGCTGGCTGCTCTCTGTGCTAGTTTCTAATCACCTGCCGGCATCACAGATCAGCCGGTACCTGCCGACACCTTGAGCGCGGCGCCCCCCGGTATGCAGGCGACCAGCAAGCCACAGCAGGGAGTAGCCGGCGGACGTTGGGGGCGCCAGACAGGGCGAAATTGACAGACGCAGGGGACGCCAAGGTGGAGCTGGAGGACAGGGGCAACGCCGAGAGGACGAGAGGTGCACAAGCTGCAACCCGGGCATGTGCACGCTGTAAACACACATGTGTACGCTGTATGTCATGATAGCCACGGCAGGTTTCAGTGTCAAGCTCGTGCAGGGCTTAGTCGACAAAAGTACGCTTGTGGACCGCACGACGAAGCAGCCAGCGGCGCGAGGGCGTTCAGAGGTGTATGCAGTCTTTGCACACATGGGATGTACGGGAATATGAGCACAAGTGGGCACGTGGCTGAAGACTGATCCATAGAAAATTCCACACGTTCTGTTATGTACAGTCCACACGTTCTATTATCAGCACTTCGTTCCTGAGGTACCTGCTTACATTCCATTCTTTTCTAAGAGCCACAACATTGAGTACTGTTGGCATACACACATCCTAGGCTGGCACTCAGCCCAGTGACGCCCACTATCCTCCAAAAACTGGACTTATGTGACTGAGACAATATCTAGCTGCAGCTAACGATGTGCAAAGCATAGCCTATGACTCTGTATCGAAGTTGATGAACTATCGTATGCCGCAATGCATCTGAGAAAGAGCTCTGGCGCTGCTTGCATCTGTTGCATATTTCATACATAGCGCACACACTAGTTTGTCCCCTCCTCCCCATCATCTTGCTTTGCTCGCTTATTCGGCTTCTCTGCCGGCCTTTTGTTCTTGGCCTGTCTGTTGTTCTTGGCACCAGCACCAGACCCTGGCTGTATAAGCGCCATAATCTGCTTCTCTTTCTTCGGATCCGAAAGCGCAGCCATAAGCGCCTCTGCCATTGTGCCATGGCCCTGAGCAGCACACTGCAGGCTATTCAAGACTAGATCTTCTTCAGTTTGGCGGGTGGTCCTGTCCATTTCTTCGACAAACTGATGAGAAGACGTCACCACGATGTCATGTGTCGCATCCCAGGTTATCGTGGCAGCCTCTCTGTCACTTGTCACCACTTGCACAAACCTCGCACCTTGAGCAATGAACTGACGTGCAGCTTCGATGAGATGCGTGTCCGCTTCCATCCCGGAAGTGAACGCAACTGTCAAGATAGGATCTCGAACTTCCGTTGTCACATCTGCAGTCTCACCTGCTCGGCTCAAACTGTCCCACACCACATATGCCTTGAACTCCTCTGCAGCTGCGTACGCCTGTACAGCGTCTTCAATCTCTTTTCTCATCAGGGCCAGCTGTTCTGAAGTACAGCCATCTCTTTTTCCGGGACTGAGTACTAGCCCTTCCTGCTTGTACCTCCGCACTAGCTTGGCATTCTCTTTCTCTTCGGCCTGCAACGCTAGACCGCCTTTCTGTGACTGTGAGCGCCGCCTTTGGATCAGATACAAGACGTTGTATCCATCTACAACGACCACCGGGGCTTTGGGCTGTGAAGCTGTGCGGTACACAAGACATATGCCTTGGGACCTAAACCTAGCTGCCAGCGCATTACGCCGGCCATCGAATTCTTTGATACGATTTTGCTCTTCTGTAAGTTGCTCTGCTTGCTGCTGGCTGCGGCGCTTTTGACTAGAGGCAAGAAAGTTGCGTTTTGGTGTGGACAGCCTTCGCTGTGGCTGCTGGCTCTCAGCCATCAAGCGCTCTCTCTCCTGCAGAACCGTCAAAGACTTATGATCAGCCTGCTTCAACTACACATTAATTAGGGATAGCTTTGTCACTGGTGAATTTGCATGCCTGCATGCTATTGAGGGAAAGATAAACGAAACGTCGAACGAGATGAAGAAACGTATACAAGGGATTTACCACTGTGGGACGAACATAGGATTCGCGTTCGTGGGTGGAGCAAATCTACAGCTGTCTGACAGAACAGCTCAATCCACATATCATCGTCAAGTTCGCCAGTGATGACAGGAAAACGATACAAGAACGCCACTACGCAAAGAACACGCTGCATGTAGTATGTGCTGCGAATGTGCGTGCTGTATCTCGTGATATATGTGCTTGCTTCACTGGCTGAACAGGAACGGAGCAGCCAGCCAGGTGCACGATGTGTCACAGAACGAAAATATCACACCCTTTGTTCATATATCTGTATCCTCGCTGATTTGTTGGTTGGCACAAGGCCCACTCGCGCCACTGTGCTGACTGATGCATCTTCCCAAACCTCAGATGATGCCTTTTTCTTCTTGCGCCCCTGTAACATGAAAGGCTTCAGAAGCATCTCGAAGGCACGTCTTGCGTTCCCATTGTGGCAAGGAGGCAATTGTGATACCTTTCTTCCCTTCGCTCCAACCAGGACCAACGATCGATCGTGTGGCTCACACACACGAAACGCTGACCCGACCGACAGAGTCGGAAATGTTGTAACAGAAACATGCAGACGCAGCATCAACCATACGCAGCTACGGCACACGTGCTTATAAATCCACACTACAGTGCAGTGCTGGCAGATTGAACTTCTGTTCCAGCAGTACGTTCCAACAGCGCTATCCCGCACAAAGCACAGCAAACAGAGCACTACAACAATTAACCGTTAAAGAATGATGTGCACGGATGCTTCAGTACGCATGTTGTCGAAACCCGGGTGGAACAACACGTTCTACAAGTGTACTCAAGATTCAAGATCGAAACGGACTACCCACGAGAAGATAGAGCAAGAACACCGATCACTTTCAAAAAAAATGCCTTCAGAAACGCGATACCAGCGTTTTTCTCCTCCTGAAATTATTGGCCGAGATTTGTCACACCTGCTCGATTCCGCGGCGCGCCGCCGATTGGTCAAAATCATCTGGCTTCGATACTACAGCACCCACAGAACAGCTAGCTGCACGCTCAGTGCAGGAACTCTTGCTCAGAATTGTTTGGATATACCTGCCTTGGTCACGGCGCTCCAGCGTATCCACTGAAGCCAGCGTGCTCAAGAGTACCGTCATCAACAGCTGCACCCAGCGTCATCGACTAGAATCAGGTATTGCAGCGCGTTCACTGACTGCTGGACCCCAGCGTCCGTTGGTAAATTTGTGAGGCTCTCGCGCGGCTGGGTTGTCTCCTGCAAGCGTTTATAGTTGAATCGACCCATACGGGGACCTGCCAATACAGAGGTGTGTCTTGCAGCACTCAGCCGCTCAGCCCAGACGTAGCGTGCATTCACTCTCATACTTACGATTACGCGTTGTGGTCTCAAGGGCGTTAGTGTGGGCACGACTGACAACTGCTCTGCTGCTAGGATGGACATGCACCCGTGTATGCGATACTGCTACCAGACACTTCCGCAGATACCTCATAATGAGATACAGTCTGCGTTGGTTTCTATCCAAAGTGCTATGGCCAGTGTTTGGTGCTGCCTCAGCATTCCGCTCGCGTGAATATTGCCAATCAGTTCTCGCGGGTCCTCATACAGAGGGTAGTGGCGTAACCCGGCCGTATCAGGCCTTAGCACAAGGAGTGCAATGCAGCGTTCAGTTTTATCAATGCACGAGGTCCACCGCAAGAACATTTGTCACTCACTGTGTTTGCTATGGTCCCTCATTGGTTGCTGTGCACCTCTGGGCAGTTGTGAAAGTCATACATATTGCTGCAGGTCAGAATGCAAAGCGTATTCTTGGGACTAGCTGTGCTACAGGGCCTGCTGCTGGGGTGCTTGACCAACGCACAAGCCATCAATACCTGCAGCACCATAGCTGAAAAAGAGTTCCAGTACGTCGATTTTTCCGCCCTTTTTCTGTGGTGCTCTGCAACTTGCTTTGCAGTTCTGCGCTTGCACGTAGCATGTAGCCAAGCATCACAGGTGTAGTTGACTACACATACGAGGAAGTGATTGCCAAGCGATGTAGAATTGGGTTCCTAAACACCCTTTCTGGCAAAGCCTACATGAGCATGTTAGGTGGAGGAGTTCGCATGCATAATTTTAAGCAACCGCAAGATCCAAGAACAGAGCATGGGCCGGTCGTGTTAATGGCGTAATACTTCTGCAGTTCGTATCACAGGCCATGAGTGCTGGGAAGGACTTGATGTTGCTGTTTTTTCTGATGTGCCGTTCAAGTGAAGTGGCAGGCTATTGTGTTGGTTGCGTCTGGCTGTAAGCAAATCAGTCTACAAGATAGTGTTGCGTGAACACAAGGCCAGCATCACCTTTTCCACGTCAGACCACAATACCATTTGCTATCGCAGTTTGGCGAAGAGTGCTGGGAAAGACTTTCGTGATGGTGCTGTTTCGATTGAAGTTGTGGATATTTTGTGCAAGTGGCTGTTGGCTATTTGGGTTCATGCCCATTCACTACCTGTCCGGTTTGTAACATGCCCACAATGCCAAGCATGGCCTGCAGTAGCACTGTAACAGACTTGCTGACTGCAGGTGGATCACTACCGTTGCAGGCTACGATGGGCTGTGCACTCCAAACGATGGCTTTTCTCTATGCCAGGCAACTTCTGTGCCTGGTGACTGCAGCACAGACCCTCTCTGCCGTCGAGTGAACAAAGATACCATTAAAAACTGCCCTACTGAATGCTGCATTATCCTGTGGAACAATAACTCACTTCTGAAGGGGGCCATTCCTGATCAAGCCACCCGCACAGGCGTGTGTGTCCACAAGTGCTCTGTCTCGCCAGGTACGCTCCTAGCAACAGTATGTGCATCTATAGTTTCATTCTGTCGCACACTGATGGAATTCTGGGGAGGAGGATGTCTGTAGGGGATGCCTGTAAGGGAGCACTGTAATGTTACTAAAATCTGCTGTGGTACCAACACTGATCACTTGCGATCAACACACCTTCATTCACTTCTTTCTCTGGGATTTTATTTTGCAGGATTTTTGCATACACGCCATGCATGCTATACATTTATGTTGCTCCGCCTCTGCAGCACAGGCATGGTGCTGGGCTACAATGCATGTGCACTGCTCGATGGCACAATGAGCAGACGCCCAAAACAAACGTGATTACGTAATCCTGTGTCTTTCACATGCAGCCGGGCCCTTTCCGTTGAGACCGTGGGAGCTCGGGGACCTGACCCCCCCTGGAGCAGGGCCATGTGGCGGCCCCTGCGGCTCCACAGGGGCTGCCAACGCCACATTCTCCACTACTGCGGTAGGGGCGGCTAATGTTACGTCAATCAATACCACCCTCCCAGGCGTCGCACCAGCCCCTGCAGGCGTCGCGGTTGCCCCAGTCAGTGAGGCTGGCGCAGCTGGTGGGGTACCAGTTGTCGGCGATCGGTCCACCGGCACTCCTGCCGACTCTCAGGATGCCGGGGCAGTCCAGGACTCAAGCTCGTCAGCTCCGCACGCCTTCAAAATGTATGCATGGAGTACATGCATTGCGTTTGGTGGGGCACTGGTGGCAGCAGGGTTGTTGTAAGTTCTCCTGCAGTTGTCGGTGGCGTGCGGGGCCCTGCTGTATGCATGGAGCTCATGCATTCCGATTGACTTTGTCTTCAGAAAATTCAGAGCTGCAGAAGACTACTCCAGACCCGCGAGTGTTTGGTGACAACTCAACTGTTGCAACTCTTGCGAGTCTTATGGAGAACTCTCCAACATGAAAGAGGCTATCGTTCCGTAAGAAGTGATCCAGCATTTTCAGAGGGGAGAGTGTCGTACCTGGCGAGCTGCTGATGCACTTGGTGCATGTGTGTAAGAAGCAGCTGAGAGTCTCTACAGAGGGCTACAGGAGCTGTGGAAAACACACTGGGCTGGTGGAAACCGTCACCGTGGTGGTGGGGTTTTCCACAGCTGGGGACAACTACCCCAAGCATGCTCCCGCCGTTTGAATTTGAACTCCGAGTTGTGTGTTCTGCTGTTCCTGGTTCGAAGAGGAAAGGGGTGCATGCTTTTTGGGTCAGCAGATTCAGCAGATGATGCCCGGTGAGCGTGAAGTCCATGTCATGGAGTTGCTGCCGGGCACAATAACAACTGCTGAAAATGCTGCTGCATTGTAGTGCTAATAAAGGGAAGGCCGTCGAGGTTGTTGGCACTGTTCTTTTGTGATGCAGAGGCCTGCGCATTCGGCTGGTGAAGGGTCGAGTGGCTGCTGCGTTCTTTGGGCGTGCAGTTTCTGGCTGCACGGGTTCTGGTTTTTTCAGCCCGTGATAAATTCTGCTTGAGTTGGTGCTGAGATTCTTTGTAAGCTACAAGTTTCTTCGAGTGTAGGGCGTCTTCCAGGTGCTAGACTGTTGGTACAGATGACTGTTCTCGTCTGGTTCAGGCGTACCTGGTATACGTATGCATATGCGCACCATACAGACATGTGGATATGGTCCCTTTGTAGCATTTGTATAATTTCGTGCTGGTGGCGAAGCGACGTCTTTATACATCATGGTTCTCGTATCTGAAAGTCGAATCTTTGCAGCACAGCATCGCTGCAGCAGTCAGCATGATGTACCGAATGAAAACACCACTGTGCGGAAAGGCCTGCAACCTGAACATGCACTTATGTTTTCCCTATGCTCCTGAGGCGATACACTCTCTGTGAACAATGAAAATTACTTCGATAGTGGCGAGGCACGGAAGCACACAAAGCGCACAGGACTAGGGGCATCTCCTGGCATATAACCTTATAACCACTAAACACAGAGCGAGAATAAGGACACAACACACGCGGTAGAACCTTTCACACACAGCAGAGCCTACCAGATCACTAAGGACGAAAGGCATCAAGTGAAAGCTCCCTGTACCTACACACAAGCGGCACGGATCAGCCGCGCCACCATGACACAGGGCCAGGCCGCCATACCTAGCCTACACCCTGCCGGGGGCGCCGTGCACGGCGCCCGCCGGCAGACTTGCCTTGGGAGCTTGGCGGTGAGCGGACGCCGGAATCAGGGGGCGCTGGCACCAGCATATGCGAGGTGCTTAGGGGCCGCCGAGGCTGCCGTGGGAGGGAGGGAGCGGCGCCGAGAGGGCGAGGGCCGCGGGCAGCGGGGGCCGTGCAACTCGGAAGGGCTATCAGCGGGAGCCGGTAGAAGCGGGGGAGATGGAGAAGCTGGTGGCCGGAGGCCGGGGTGAGAGGCTAAAGGGAGAGAGGCAGATGTGGTGAGGTTGGAGCCGGGGGGTGGTGGGGGTGTTACGGCGTGGCAGCAAGGTGGGAGTGGGGGGGTGGGGGGGGTGCTTAGGCGCCGCAGGTGCAGGCTGCCGCGGCGCCGACCGAGGGAACGGGCGGACCCGGGAGGAGGGCTTTGCCCGCCACGCGCGCATGTATGCCAGTGGCATACATGTACACTCTGTGGACAGCAACACGGCACTGAGAGTGGTGCGGTACATGAGCCCACAAAGCCCACAGGCCCACCAGCAACTCCAACAAGGCAACCAACAAACGCACAGCAAGCACAAATACACACCACACAAGACCAGGGGGAGCTGTTCACTCTTAGTGCTGGTGCTGTTGAAGGTGCAAGAAGTTGGCACAATGAGGCATGGTACCGTCAAAATTACATTGATAGTGGAGCGGCACGGAAGCACACAAAGCGCATAGGACTAGGAGCATCTCCACGAACATAACTTGGTACCGTGTACTGCGCCAATGGGGGGTCAGGCACATGACCTCCAAACACCAACATCATTGTGTCTTGAAATCACTGAAGGTGTCCCCTGCACCTATGCACTCTTTGTAGGTTCTGCAACACTGTCGATGCAAGATGCACGCTCTCATGTCTCTCCTCGTGTCGTCTCATGTCCTCTGTAATTGTAAATGTGTTAATATTACAATGTAGCCAAAAAACGATTATTCCTGGAAAACCAGATTAACGCGTTAATTACAAAGAATGTAATTGGTGTTAAATTGCGATTAAACAGGCGTTAACTATTAATTTCGAGCCCTAGTCCTCTCATGTCTCTCCTTGTGTCCTATGCTGCCCAAGCATCGATGTAAAGTGCCGTTGAATACTCCACTTGACGGCTCCACTGGAGACACTTCCCGCCGGGAAATTGGATGGCGGCAAGAATCTCCCCCCCCCTGTGACGTGCCGCTGTTGTGGAAGTCTGGTATCAACGCAGTCTTTTGGGTACCCAGTTTCTTCCAGTCCCGCCTGGTGTTATGATTGTAGGCAAACCTGGGTGTCTGCCTTCCCCCTTGTCTCCTTGTCTCCGTCCCCCTTGTCTCCTACAGCTTCTACCCTGGCATCCTCGTCCTGGAGTCCTTTCGCCTTGCCTTGGGTGTTACCCCTCCTTGTTGTCCACTGCTGATCAGTGATCACCAGTATCGCTTCAATATCAGGGCACACACCCAAGAAACAGTCCCAAATATTAATGATTGTTCTATCTAACTAGACGATACTGGTGATCACTGCTGCTGATTCCACGTCCCCAGGTCGGTGCCCCATCTCCCTCAAGAAGGTTCTTTCCCCTGGTGCGGTGCAGCAGCTACATGCCAACCGGGGCTGTCACACATGGCAAGGGAGGATGTTGGTGTTGTATGTTTGAATCAGTTGGAGTCTGTGATGAAATCATCTGTGGACCCATATTCTCTGTGCACCAATTCTCTGTGAATCACATTCATGGTTCTAGCTGCGACACATCAAAGCTAGAACCATGCAGCATATTAGTTGTGTTCCAAGACACAAGAGAGCCAATTTGGTCCAGATTCTGTCCTCTTGCAAGCCGGAAAGGCAGTCAATAGGCAAAACACTAGTGTTTGTAATAATACTAATAGGTCATGACGTTGCGCAGCGGGGGGCTATACACGTAGCATCCTGCAGTGGCCCCTGATGCCCTGGCATTGAGTATATGTTGCGCAGAGTACCGATGCCACTCCTCTCTGACAAACCGGAAAGGTAGTGAATAGGCATGAACCCAAATAGCCAAAAGCAACTAACACAAAACCACTTCACTCGAATGGCACAACAGCACCATCACGAAAGTCTTTCCCAGCGCAAGGTACCTATGCCACTATTGTATGAATATTAATACTCGATGTTGCCACTCTGGGCCTTAAAGCTTCTTGCACACGTATCCCAAGACCTCTTATTCAGGTGTGCGTTGTTGGATTCGATTTTTGATCATCGTGGAGTGTCTTGGGTTGCTTGATGCTGAGTGAGACCCGTATGCTGCTCACAGATATGGGGGTAGGCACTAGGGCCCATGGGCCGTTCTGGTGTGCACGCGGGATACTGGGGAGCCTTTTGAAGCTTCTGTGACCACAGTGGGACTCTCCAGGGCATGTAGGCCCCCGTTGATGGCCCTGTCTAAAAAAATTCGATTATCGGTTCCTGAACGCCGAAATGGCGATAAATTATCGGAGACCCAGCAACTGTCTGTCTTTCATATACAGAGTGCACAGGCTGACCCACCAACATATACCCACCCACACACACTGTGCGCCTGCAAGCACGGCCCATTGTAACACCACGCATTTCATAACCTCCAGGACTAGAGTCCGGCGGCTGCATAATGATAATATGCTGGAAGCAACAAATCTACCAGAATCTGCTGGCGTCAAGCGCTTGACTAGAACTTTGTACTCGGTCACCATGCACACGTTCCGGCAATGTGGCTGAGTACTGAAATCAAACGTTTTACAGTTAAGTAAGCACCGCACATTACTCAGAACACCCAATCTTATTTACGTCGGTGAACTCACCCCAGCCTGCGTCCGAACCCACCCCCCCCTGCTCTTCCCCCCGGGCGAAGGGAGGGCACGGGGCTTCGCCTCAGGTGAATCGCCTCCCTTCGCCCACCCCCCCCCCCCAGTAACTTGATGCTACTGACTGCCCTAGCTCGTATGATGACCTTTTTGTGATCGCTGCGCACAACACGCAGTCGCCTCCATTAACAAACAGTCACACGTGAACCTGAATTCATGATTAATCAGTGATCTAACAATGCATGCAACGACGTGGTCACATGGGCGTGGGCATGAGCATGCAAGTGTGCGGAGAATGCTGAAGTGAATGTGATCACATCATATGTTTTTCCCGCGTGATGGGCGGATTCTTCGTGCAGAAGTAGCACAGGTGAGGGCGGAAGTACACACCCTGTTGCTTCTTGCCTTCAACTCCATCCCTCCTGCCGTGTGTTCCGAATCGGTGGTGTTTCGCAGATAACTCTTCGATTTTTCTTCTCAGAGGACCTTAGTTGATCTACGAGCTACCCGCTGCTGTCTAACTGTAGGAAGGGACAGGTCGCTGGCCAGTGCAACATCGTGGATAATTGACTCCAGCCTAACAACTATATCGCACTGTTTCACTGGTAGTCCACGAACGACTTGATGACAGGAATACCAGAAACTCTGACAAGGGATACATACAGAAGGGCCACTCCATGGTGGAGAGACGCTGAACAACGAGTACGGGATCCTGATTGATGTTGCAGAAGCACTCTCGTGTCTGAAAGGTACAAGGTGTGTTGCAAGGCAACAGAACTGTGGTGCTTGTGTAGGCCAAAAAGCACGGACCACACAAGACAGTATTCTTCCCCAATGGCCCACGATATGTGGGTGAATGGAACAACGACCTGAGGCATGGAAAGGGTTTTCAATATTATAAGACCGGCGCCAAGTATGAAGGTGACTGGGAAAACGATCTAAGACACGGTCTGGGAATCCTGTGGGGCTATCAACACAACAAGTACCGAATCAAGTACAGTGGAGAGTGGAACCTAGGCGTACCCAACGGTATTGGAACCCATTATGACGATGAAGGTAACATGTATGAAGGCGAATGGGTGCAAGGACAGAAGCATGGTCATGGAAAGATGACCTACAGCGCCACAGGGTCAGGAGATGTGTATGACGGAGAATGGCAAGACAACTTGAGGCATGGCAAGGGAACTCTGACGAAACAGAATGGCGATGTCTTTGAGGGAAACTGGGCAGCTGGTGTTCGATGTGGTATGGGCACAATGTTCTTCATGAACAAGGGCTTGAGATACGACGGGATGTGGAAAGACGATATTCCAAAGACTGGCAGCTACACAGAAATTGATGCAGTGAGTGCAGGAGCACCCGGTTCCTTCCCTGTTTTGGAGCTGGCAGATGCAGCTAGGGTGCTAGAACAGGCAGTGTGAACAGAAACTGTCTTCCTAGGTGCATGTCAGTGGGCAATATCTCGTTTCAAATCTGCTGCATAAAAAGTAACATCTGCTCAGCACAAATTACACATATCATACGTGCTTCCATTCAGAGGCATTGTTTCTGACTCAACATCACATGAAGGCACTGGCTATGGCATCCTATCATGCAAGTTGGCTGAAACTATTTCCTTCACTAGACTTCTACCACATTCACAAGCTACTTGTCACGAACGCGGATACTCCAGCCTCCAAAAACCTTTGACATACTGCAAGGATGTAATCAAGGCCTCCCTCCCCTGGGGGGGGGGGGTGTGGCCCACCTGTCCAGATTGCTTTTTTGTGAACATTTCAACGGCTTTGATGTGCTCCGGGCTAGCGACATATGGAAGCTGAAGCACTCTGCTAGCATCAGAAACCAAGATAGGAACCCCCCTCTCCATTGCCCCTGGGAGACTCAACAGCAAACTCACCTACGACTGTAATATTGGTGACTGAAATGACAGGGAGTGGAATTTAGAGGCTTCACGAAGCACTCTACCTGACTGTGTGCTGGTGTGTTGACACCGCTGCTGCAGCAACTGACATCCAAATCGTGAAATCTGCGCAGGTACAGCTGTGCACGCACTTCTGCTGGGTCTCAGACCTCTAGACTGGGCCATAGCCTGACGGGATCGGGGCAGAATGATCCCCATACCGATCAACAGCCGATCCAAGACGGCCTGCCTTTCCAGACATAGGACCATCCATCTGCAACACATAAGCCCACGTTCACGGCAAGAGCTATCTAAGATAGTGGCTAAATCTTGCATCTGCGAGGAAGACCTAGTTGAATCTTTGTTCCTCACTGAAGGAAGATGTAACAGAGTCAAACCCAAAAGAGAGTGAAAACACCGAATTTAAGAAGGAAGGCAGTGATACAAGATCGTACATGGTTGCCTCCTCGCTCGTTAAAACGTGTGTCACTTCCAAGAGGGGCAGTTCGCGCGTCTAGGCGACCGGGGTTGCTGCTGGTATGCTCCGAGAAACCATTCTCGGTGACACCATTTCCGCTGAAGCCACCATAGCCACCACTTTCACCATCTCCATAAGCAGTTGCACCATCCGCTGAGTCTGGTGCTGGGATGTTTGAGTCGATGTGCATGAATGCATCGCACACATCAGAACTCACCTGAATGCCACAGTTATGGTTGCTGCGTCACCAATGACGATGACATGAGGAAGCTATCTGCAAATTGCTATGTTCCGCTTTTGAAATGGAATCCCCCCCTTGAAGATTGTCACATCCGAAAACTGAACTGGGAAAACGTGACCCACCTGCCGAAGGAGCTCAAAGAGCTTTGCAATGTGCTGACGGACATACTTGACATCATTAACGAGGTGACGCATGTTCTGGTATGCTGTAGCTTCCTTTCTCCTGAAATCGTCCAGCACCTCTGCATAGTGATTATGTCTGTCAAGAATGATGATCACGGTACAAGTTGATCACTCAGAGTTCACCTCTGGCAGAAACTGCCGATTCTGAAACAGGCCTGCTTCATCTCGTGCTATAATTCTAATGGTATATCAGAACATGTGTGTAAGAAGGCGTGTGAAAATATCATGCAGCTTTGTGGGGAGGCGCACGAGCCATTTTCATCTCTTGTCGATGCTTCTTCTCCACTAGTTTCATGAGACGAATGTCCTCGGGATCAGTTGTGCGTGTCTGGATGTTGGTCATTTCACCTGTTGACACATCAGATATTCAGGTGGGCTGCCAATTGCTAAACACTTCACTGAAGAGAGCACTCAGTTGTGCTCCGCGTTCTCAATGTAAACCGAGAGCTCCAGAAGTTTTCATTTGCACCACTTGATAGAGTTGTACATCTTAAAGAGTGGAAACGCGTCCTGATTGCTTCCCTGTCTTGTGTTGAACGATTGCTGACAACCATCATGCATGTTGTATCTGACAGCACAGCTATATATACATATGCTTCTGAAAACACTGTCAGTTTACATCCGCTGCTGTTGTTTCTTTCTGGTGTACATGCAAGCAGCGTTGGCGACTGCCGTCGATTGATTTGCACTCAAGGCACACTACTCACCTTCCATTGTGGAAACTGAACGCCTGCGGGAGTCCAGTGTGAGACGAAGCTGTTCCACTTGCTGAAGTGAAATCTGCATGAAATAAATTGTCAGCAATTGCCCATACACCGGTGAAGGGGTTGTAAGCAGAGCTCTTGCATGAAGCCAGTAGCAGAAAACACATACATGCAATGCAGCAGGAAGCACTCACACACCACGACAGTGTCAAAATTGGCAAGCCACTTGCGAAGGGGCTCCTGTACGTATCGGAAGATCTTTTCCTCACCAGCAGCTCCAGACATCTCAATCTTGTCGAAGTCTACTCTCTCCCCAACCATGGACTCTGCCTCTGAGGGTACAGCTTCACCCGTGGAAGGCTCTTTGAACATACGAGGCACAGATATGCTCAGGAATCCATGTGTCTGCTTGTTGAAGTCTGCAACAAACGAGCTCATCAAAACACAGGGTCAGTGCAACGGGCCCTGACACAAGACGATTCCACAAATACACGTGAACTTTAATCCAGTTCTTGGCTGCTGATGCCTGCACAAGGTAATACATGAGCTACCAAGAGACCTGACAGCTGTGTAAACAGCTCACACGAACGAATGCTCCCACAGCGACGAATATTCGTATACAAGCAGCAATTTCCATACACATGGACAATATGCTGCATATTGAGATGAGCTACGGGGCGAGTACGGTGCCATCTGGCGCGCTTGCGCATCTGCAACTGTCCAGGTCAGGATAACACGCCTTTCACTGCCTTGAGATGCGCTGTGCACTGTTTATCGAACTTCTTAAGCGCATCTGCGAAACATTTTGCCTCTGTAAAGGTAGCTTGCAGCCTTGCGTTGGATGTTGGCCTGAAGCCTTTGTCCACGGTAACACCGTAGTTCTGACGGATCTGCAGCACAACTCAAGGTCGATAAGATCAAGTATAGATACTCGATACACACATGCTTTGAAAACATACCGTTTCAGCGATTCTGCGCTTCCACGGTCCCATTTTATTTCCGACGAAAGGAACTGAGCTCGCAGGAACCTAGGCAGCCGCGATGAATGGTCGCACAACACAGCGCAAGCTAGAGGCGATGACAACGCTGCACACTTCCTCAGCACTGTGCTGTGCTCTGAATGCTTCAATCGCTCAGTTCTCTACTAGTTCAGCAATGTTTTTGTTGCGAGAACGAGATGACACCCGTGTCAGCCAGCTCTAAACCGCAGTGCATCAGCGACTAATCTTTGATATTCTGACAAACGCAAAGCTTTCTCTCCCACACGATGCAACATGGCGATGCATCGTGTAAGTTTGAAAGTTGCACATGTCACTCATGCATATCGAGGGAGTGTGCCACTTTAGCCACCTTTGTTCGTACCTCATTCCTCGTACGTATACCATTATATTCCCGCCCTTGGCTAAGAAATACTTAAGATGGCGATGCGTACGTTGGATGATGTTATACGAAGGGACTGCTGGTACTCATGATCATGTCTCCAGTTGGCTGCACATGAACATCTGGCACCCTAGGTGGTGCAGGTCTGCACATGGACATCTCTGTGTGTATACATACAAGTCGACCCAGTGCACAAGAGGGCCTGAGAAACAAAGCATGTCAAAATCCCCAGTATGTTGCGGAAACAGGTGTGTGAAAACCTGCGGACAATAAAGTTGCGGCCTCCGCCACCCCTAACGGCTTGTGCGGCGTAGAACCGGGGCCGCGCCCTTGCCTGTGCCATCACATTCCTCCTGAACCCGGGTGGCTTGCGTTTCCCCTGACGTACCTTTTGGCTGTCTGTGGCACGTTTCCTGGTGACTGTGCGTGTAATCTTGTACATCTTGCCCATGACCGGTACTGAGAACGCTTGCGGCTTGCATCCCAGGAACCTGATGGGGTCCAGTCGTCGCGCTTTTGTGTCTTTGCTCGCTCTTCCCTACCAACCAACTCCTCCTGAGATGTTCGCATACAGTGCAAAACTTGTTCCCTTCCCACTGCCTCCGCACTTGACCTGTTCACGAACCTCCACGTTCGCGATGCTGTGTGGGCATCTGTCTCTTCTGCTCACCGGGCAGCTACTGCTGCTAACCTGGCCGTGACGACTGTGTGCAGCCTGGATCTCGCGTGTGGCCGCTCCACGCCCCAGCATCTCCATCTTCTTCCTGTCTTCCTTGCTATCAGGTCTTCCCCTTGCCTCTGCTTTGCTGTTCTGCAGCGTTAGTGTACCCATTTCTCACTGTGATGTCTGTGATGTGAATTGTTTTTACCCAGTGCCTGTACGTTGGTTCAGTGCCCCTAGGGTT
Organism: Ulvella scutata; assembly: GCA_032359135.1. Taxonomy (NCBI): domain Eukaryota; kingdom Viridiplantae; phylum Chlorophyta; class Ulvophyceae; order Ulvales; family Ulvellaceae; genus Ulvella; species Ulvella scutata. The sequence goes on from JAUMHD010026517.1 coordinate 24,707, forward strand.
CGTGATCCACCTTTGTTCCTGCGGAGCGATGATGCTGATGTCTGCATTGCATGCACTCTGTCATTGCCGCTTACATCCTGCAGGTTGGTGCTGTTGCCGCTGGCAATGTCACTTTTTTGGTGCGCATGAATTTACTTGTAACAGTGTGTAGTGTTCACTGCATCCTTTGTGTTTGTTGCTGGGTGTGGTGTGGTTGGCGAGTAGGAAAAACACAATTTTTTGAATACTAGAGAAGGTGCATGCGACAAGAAATCATGTCAAGTCTAAAGCACCAGTGCATGAATTCAGTAAGATTCTTGCTAACCCCACAGCCTGGAAGTCCTTTCATCACTGCATTCACATCAGGAAGGCTCAACGTTCCGAAGCAAAGGTGGGGATTGCTGACACAGGAGAATAGGCCAGGGAACAGGATGATTGCAACGAGTACTCAGTTTCTTCAGTAAGACCCTGGCACTGTCACAGATCCCATCTCGTTGCAGATATTGGAGCACCTTGCACTGGTTAGCCTCTTCACTCAGATGCATTTGGCAGATGGCTGTCCATCTACCCTTTAGCCGTTTATTAGTCCCTCTCAGATTCATCCTAAGGCTGCACTTCAAGGCTCATGTACCAGCAAATCATTGCAAATAGCCATTCTATGGAGTCATGGCTGTAACTTTACACACACTTCTCAAGGCTGGCGATGGAAAACAGTCCTGTGACCCTATAAATACGCTGTGCGGTCGACGCCACCACACCGGCGCCTGAACGGCCCCCCTTAGCCCAAGCTCTGCCGCCTTGGTGCCACGGACCCTCGCCACCGCCGATATATATGGCACCTCCCCCTCCCCCTTGCCCGCAGCGTCCCCGCGTCTGACGTCGGCCCCCAGTGCCTCCGCATCACGCGGGACCTCGTCTTCTTGGCGTCAACCCTTCCCTCTTGCTGCCACCTCGGCGTCCCATGCGCAGCGGCCTTGTTGTCTTGTGTGTTCAAGCTGTGCCTCCTGTGTTGTGCTTGGCGCTTTCACTGCCTGCTCTGATATTGTTCTCCTTGTGTTCCAACTAGTGGTACGTTCTCGGAGATGCTCCCAGGACTGCATGTTTCGTGCTGCGCCACTATCGATGCAACCTCCATTTGCTCATACATCCCGCCTGGCTCCCTCTGGGACGCCAGTGCAGCGTTGACCAAGCTGATAGTTAAGCTTGGAGTGCAAGTGCGTGATTTGCTCTACAGATCGTACAAAGTGAAACTCTCTGAACCAAAAGGCAATGTCCCGGCACTTGTTTACTTGTGGAATGTAGCAGCCTAGTTCATGGAAATGATGAAGCCTTTCTACAGCGAGGATGTAACATGTGCGACCGGCGTTGTTGCAGTCTGCCTAGAACTAAGCTGTCGGGGCCACTGTGATTGTAAATCCTAGTCAAGCATTCTAAGGGTTGATGATCTTCTTGATCTCGTCATACAGCACCAGCACAATGGCACCACCAGTACCACGCAGGACGTTTGAGCCAGCTCCCTTGAAGAAGGCACCCATGCCCTCGTTCGCAGCAATCTTCTGCCAGCAGTCCAGAGTTCCCTTGTACATTTGGTTCTCAGCCTTGGCACCAGACTGCACACAGACTCGAACATTGATCAACAAATAGGTTCCTCTGTGCACACTACAATGAAACATAGCAGCAGGAAAAACAATCATTAATATCTTGCATTGCGCAAATCCATTCAACCGTGTAAGGGGTACGGACCTGCATCATGAGGCGACGGCGGACGGTGTCGAATGGATAGGACATGATTCCAGCAACCGTTGTCACAACCTGAGCCACGGCCCACTTGGCGAGAATGCTTGCATCCTTTGCCTTCTCACCGAAGATGGCTCCAGTTGCAGTATCGTACAGGCCGAAGTATGCTCCACGGTACACGATGATACCTTGCACAGACACTCCGAAGCCCTGGTACAGGGAGAAGAAGCCTGACCTGGTAGCAGTCTTACCAATGCAATCCACGAGACCAGTGAACTCTCTTGACTTGCCCGATCCGACATCTGCACATTAAACCATGTGTAAGATGTGCAAACAGGTACGCCAGCGAATATGAGCCACAGTGTGAACAGTGCATCGACATGATGCTCTCCATAGATATTAGAGCAATTGTATGCAACAGGATGAGGATTAATTAGAGCAATTGTATGCACGAGGATGAAGAGTCTTACCTGCCGCCAGACGTGTACGAGCAAAGTCGAGAGGGTACACAATGAGAAGGGAGCCAGCGCCAGCAAGACCACCAGAGGCCAAGTTGACAGCGAAGAACTTCCAGAAGTCCTTCTTGGGAGAATACTTGGGGAAGAGTGCTTTGATAGTATCCTTGAAAGCAAAGTTGAAGGCTTGTGTGGGGAAGTAACGGATGACATTGGCCATGTTGCCTCGCCAGAAGGACATAAATCCTTGCTCAGCACTCACACGAGCGAAGCAGTCGATGATACCCTTGTACCGAGGGATCTCGCCAGACTTGATCTTAGGATTGGAGTCCTGTGTCTGCAGCAGCAGCTTGACACGTTCAATTGGTGCCACAGCCGTCTTCGAGATTGCTCCTGAAACACCTCCAGCAGCAAAATCCTTCAACATGGAGATCATCTTGTCATTGGCAGACTTCTCGGGCTTCTCATCAGCAGAAGCCATGAACCTGCACAGGCACTTGGGTCAGTGTGCTGCTTGAACGGTCGTGTCATGGTACAGCCCGAGACTTGCAGAATCGTAGGCATTAGGCCCCACATCACTTCAAATCAAAACCACGAATTGTTCGAGAACGGTGAAGACACGCACAGGGGCGCCTTTGTGGGAGCCATCTGAGACTTGAAAAGGCCGTGAAGACCGGCGGTCTGGTACACTGACGACGACAGCATCTCCTTGGGTGACCTGCATGACGATGTAACTCTTGGTGCTTGCGACAGAGATTGATCGAGGCCAGTACGCAGTCGATGTGCAGACTCAGAAGTGCACAGGGGCACTTGAGGCGAGCGGAGGAGAACAGCGATCACAGGGAATCAGCAGCACTGGGAAACTATTCGGGTCTACATTTGTCTCAACAGACTGCTTAGAGGTCAAGTAATGATTCAGTCGAGCTGGTTCCGACAAGACGCCATAGCCCGAACGGCAAGTGGTGGCACGCCCAGCAACTGTCTGTTGCGTACGTGCGACACTGAAAGCGCCACAAAGCCATGAAACGTAACTTGCGTGAAGTTGCTTGTGGCACAGAGGTATTGACGGAGGAAAAAACACACCTTTGTGTTCAGGCAACCTGATGCTACGAAAGTCGCCAACGGACAGGAACTCGAACACAAGTGTGGGTATGGGCAACGTCATCCGTCGTTTGTGTATCTTGCGATGCAGTGCCGGCGTGGGAGAGCAAGGAATGATGCACCCGAAGGCGCCGTCAATGCTTCGATTCCATGATGATGACGGGCGATTCTACGATCCCTAGGAACGACATGGAAGAGTATAATCGCATGCACAGATCAGAACACTCACAAGGCTCTTCACATTTGTTGTCCTATATACATTGATTCGAACCTGCATCATCGCGCGGTTGATATGCTGGTTGCCACCCAGGCGGCTGTCCTTCGTTACCCGCTAAATGTCCCATTTTCTACCTCCACATTTACACTCAAAGCAGTACATGCAGCTCTTGTTGCCTCGTAGACGCAGTAGTACTGCTGTGGAGTGTCGATGCTCTACCGCGATATACTCACAGGTCAGGGCGAGATATGCACCGCCTTCTGCTGATTCAATGGGCACAGTGCCTGCAGACTAGGTCCCGAATCACGTACAATCGAATGTGGGACACATGTGGTGGTGTGGGGCTTGAGCTGTGTTGCAGCCTCTGCTCAACACAACGTACATGTTAGTCTGGTCCAAGGATGTTCACAGCAAAATGTGCCCAACAACGCCAACCCACCAAGAGAACACATATACATACGCTTTATCTGTTGAATGGTGGATTTCATCTCTACAGTGTGGAAGCCAAGGTCATGTAAAGCTCTCCTCCAAACTCATCCTACTCTGGCTCTGATGCCTTCTCGTCACGCCGCCCCCAGACTACACAGTGACAGGCGAGAACGTGAGATAGTGACATACAACCACAACTTGAAACCTTCAGGAATTCTGCCACAGATGCCAACATGCCAACTGGTCCAGGATGGCACAGGGCAACCTATCATTGCTGCCCTTGCCAAGTTCTTACACACTTCGAGCACTCTCACAGCCACCTGCACACAGTGTGCTTGTTTCGGTTCGAAGATTCCAGCTCGAATGTTTCTGGAACAGCTTGCCGGCTGGGCTTGTGTGACCAAGTGCATGCATATGGACTAGTCCACGCGCCTGAACGGTATACCGCGGTTTTCAGGATTTGAACTCCAACTGTCTTGAAAGTGCCCCAGCAACAGCATTGAAGTAAGGCTGCAACCAGGAGGTACACATGTACACGAACAAATCAAAGCTGTACCACTTCTGGTCGGGACTATATTACTGCGCGTTTTACAGCACCTGCTCAGTGCACTACGCTTCCTGAAGGTCGGGCAAAGCCTACCTTTGCGACAGAATTTACGTGTAATCCATCAAGTATACTTCATTTTGCCTGTTTTCAAGATTCGACTGAGCAGGAATGGCTGGTTACGACGGTACGAGTCAACGCTGGAGTCGCCTGTGCAGTCGTCTGATTAAAACTGACAGTCCAAGCGTTATGTGCAGAGGGAGAAGTCAGGGTTGCGGTGCTGGGAGCTGATCATCGTGCTTTCGAAGATGGTGGGGACTTGCAACTGCCTGAAAGTGAGGCTCGCAAGCGCTTCAGCCAGTTCCTGCGTACAGAGACGCGGTCCCTGGGCAGCGATGAGCCGTACTCCGGACAATTGATGCGACAGAAAGGGAAGAATAGAGTTCTGGATGTAGACCTTCAGGATGTGAAGAATTACGACGACGTTCTGGGTCAGCTGTTGGAAGAGAATCCAAACACATACCTGCCGTGGGTGCGCACCAAGCGGGACCCAAAGTACTGCCGCGCTACGTACATGAGCACCATGTTGACACTTATTTTCCGTGTAGTTCGAAGCAGCAGCAGCCCGGGTCGTGCAAAATCTGCACCAAGTGGGTGAGGATGGCGTTGGTCAAGAATTCTGCGTCCAAGTGCTTGTAAACAGCTCACAACAGTTTGGTCCAGCTAGTCTACGAGATTTGTCGGTACGTTCTATCTGTTGTAGTCTGCGTGAGTAGCTGCGGTGTCTGGTGCGACTGTCACTTGCGATACGTGTTGCAGTCGGATCACGTCTCCCAGCTAGTGATGATTCCTGGCATAATTACTGCAGCCAGTAAGCCACGGCATGCCCCAGTGGATCTCACTGTGATGTGTCGGGATTGTCGATTGGAAACCAAGCTGACAGCTCTGCCTGGGGCGGGAGGCTTCTCTCTCCCACGCACCTGCTCCCTCTCTGCTGGTGCCAACGGTGGCGCTTCCAAATGCAGCCTCGATCCTTGGATGATCATGCCCAACAAGAGTAGCTTCACAGACACGCAGACTCTGAAGTTGCAGGTGCTCCCAGATACCTATCCTGTCCCTGCAGGCGCTAGCTGTTTGACCACAAACAGCTGATGGAGTGCACCAGCATGAGATGGAAATATAAATAAAAGAGCATTATTAGATGGAACCCAGCACAAGGGTACATTTAGCTGACTAGTAGAAGCATGAATGTCCTCGTGCAAGACTCTTTGAGATGCCGTGCATGTTGATCCTTCAATATATATCCCTAGTCTACTGTGACTGAGATAAACAACGCTCTGGTGGCATGTGCGCTTGGCAGAATAAACAGGGTATTCTGCAGGTTTCACATGCAACATCCATCAATAGGCAAGTATTGGCTTAAGGTGTTGACGACAGTGCAACACTTCGACTGTTCCAAGATCTCAAGTGTTGTGCGCAAGGGTGGTGCAATTCCAGGAAGTGAAACTTTAGGAGTGTGTAGGAGAGACCCGAGGACGTGCCCACCGGAGAACTCCCACGCAGTATGAGTATTGTCTGTGACCGCAGCTTGGTTGGTACCTGTTCACCTGGCACGCGCGTCAAGCTGGTTGGTGTGTATGCCATCCACACTGGAAAAGAGAGTGCTGGCAAGGAGAATGCGGGAGCAGCTTCTATCCGTCAACCTTATTTCAGGTACGTCAATCAATCGACTTCTCTCCACCCTGCTCTAGAGTGATATATACTCACTGCAGATCGGTGTGTGGATGCCTCAGCACTGGTGTTATCAACTAGTGTTGCGGCATGTTCTTGCTCAGGCGTGGCCTGGTCCAACAACCAGGTCTGCTGGCTGCATGGTGAGATATATGAGGAGATACCATTCTGATCATGGAGTTTCATCGAGAATAGCTTATGCCATGCTTGTGCAGGGTGGTGGGCTTGCAGCAGGAAGAGGACAGCAGCAGGCAGGCACCCCAGTTTTCAATGAGTGAAGTAGAAGAGTTCAAGAAATTTGCACGCAAACCCAATGTACAGCAACGTATCTTTGATATGATTGCACCTCAGATCTTTGGCAGTGAAAGCATCAAGAAAGCTGTCGCTTGCCTTCTTTTTGGTGGCTCGCGCAAGGTATGCCTACACACTAGGGCCCTTTGCAACAGCATACAGACGCGTAGTGTCACTTGCTTGCTTGGGTGGTCGCAATCAATATGGGTGAACTCTCCGTGGTAGTTTCATGGCTCACTGCGTTCTGTAATGAGGGAGCAACAAATTGTGAAGGTACTGTGTGCACAGTTGGAAAGGGGCTTTCAGTCATGTACCTCTTGCATGTTGATACCCTGATTGATGCTCTCACATGATTACCCCAGCCAGTGTCTGGAGCAGATATCAGATGGGTTATACAGAATGTGTTATACATAAAGTGCAGTGTTTGTACAAGTGCATGGTAGTGATTCTGTAGTGTTGTTTTCAATGCAACATCTTGTGCCAAAGCCGTCGCTTGCTCTGGTTGGCAGTCCTTTGATTTGGACACACATACCATACACTGGATATCCTAACACAAGACCCCTTCATTGTTTGGAGTCAGACAGATCTAGTTTCAGAAACATATAGTTTCCATGTTGCAGAGACTTCCAGATGGTACATATCGACGAGGAGATGTGAACGTGCTTTTACTTGGCGACCCCTCAACTGCAAAGTCCCAGTTCCTTAAGTACGCGTCCCGCACTGCGCCCATTGCAGTGTACACTTCCGGGAAGGGATCTTCGGCTGCAGGTCTCACTGCGAGCGTCATCCGTGACGCTTCCAGTCGCGAGTTTTACCTGGAGGGGGGTGCCATGGTTCTGGCAGACAATGGCATCGTCTGTATCGATGAGTTTGATAAGATGCGGGAGGAGGACCGTGTAGCCATCCATGAGGTGAGACGCTGACACTGCATTGATTGGTGGTTTTTCCATGCATGCTGTGGTGCTGTTTCATGCTTTTTATGTCTAGCATTTTGGGTTTTTGACAATCATCTGCCTTGCGAGGCGGCTTGTGAAGGGCCGTATATTGCGCTGCTGGGTGGAGAGGTGTTCTTGTGCTCGGTGTTTGGTGCACGTGCGTGTGCAAGTGACATATGTTTCATATATTTATCTGGTTCTGTTGCTATCTGCCGTTGGCCCCCACCCAGTCAGGTGATGGAAAGCAGTGGTCTGATGTCTTTCCGATACCAAGATCTCTTTCCCACATTAAATGCACGACCATCGTTTTGTTGTTGCAAAACTGCACAAAGTGTCACACCGCTTGAAATATAACAGAGGAACTGGATCCCAGGCGTATGAACTAATGTTAAAAGATTCTGTGCAAGCCATGTGCTATGATGAGCATGCATGCAGGCCATGGAGCAGCAGACGATCTCTATTGCCAAGGCCGGCATCACAACAATGCTCAAGGCTCGTACATCTGTATTGGCTGCTGCAAACCCTCCAAGCGGCCGTTACGACGATCTGGCCGCTCTTGAGGACAATATCGAGCTTCAGACTACCATTTTGTCACGCTTTGACTTGATTTTCATCGTCAAGGACCACCGAACACGCGAACGTGATGAGATGATTGCCAAGCACGTTCTGGACGTCCATCGTAAGGGAGGGCAGTTGAAAACGAATTCAGGTGTGTTGCCGACAACCGTGTTGGTAGCATGGGATATCTCTTTGCATGTCCCGTCTTCAGCCTGTTACATCTCATTTTAGATGTATGACTTGTTTTGCTGTTTGTGTGTGTGCAAAGCCTGTGAGTCATCAGTACTGCATGTGTCCTCATCAGTACTGCACTATTGCGGTTGTACACCATCCTGGGTCAACTGGTCTCCGAATTGAACATCTCAAGGTCCAACCTATCAGCAGGAAATATATCTGACCCTGAGTGTGCTTCAGGCCATGCACAACAAGAGATCACGCAAAGTGACAAGGACGAACGCTTCCTGAAGCGGTACCTTCAGTTCACACGCTCGCACTGCTTTCCGCGCCTTTCATCGGAGGCTTCCACGCGTCTGAGAGCTGAATATGTTGATATTCGTAAACAGGTTCGATCCTTGAGTGCCGGCTTATGCCCTCCCTTCAGGGCGCTGCCTTAATCTGACAATGATCCTGGCACCCATGCGCCCCCATCAGAATACATTACATCAGGAGCTCTGTACAGAAATAGAATAGGATCTATTCCTGTTTTGTGCCAGTGGTGTCTAGCATACAGTACGTTACAGGAGAAGTCGTTTTGCAGGTTCGGGACGCCAAAGCGAATGGAGGCAGTGATGTGGCGCCGATTCCTGTCACAGTGCGGCAGCTGGAGGCTCTGGTGAGGATCAGCGAGAGCCTTGCCCGCATGGAACTGGCAACGGTGGTGCAGTCACACCATGTTGAGCAAGCGATCCAGCTGTTTGCGTCCTCGACGCTTGATGCTGTGCGCAGTGGCCTTGTGGACACTCAGGCCTTCAGTGACGAGCAAGTATGGGTTCTACCTTCACATGCGTTCTCCAGCAATCCGCATCAGGAGCTCCTCAGCGCATGGTCAGAATGTGCAGATATTGGATGCTCTTCTTGATCTCTATGCACAAATGCATCCTCGCCAGGCCGTCAGCCTGCTTTGCACTGATGCACGCTTCTGTATTTCACCTGTGCTGTCAAGAACAGCACTAAGTATGACTTTCGCAACTGTCTTTTTCAAGGTGGCAGGTTATGAGGAATCTGCCAGAAAACATCGAGATTTGTGGGGCGTGTCCTCTCCCACTGTATCTGATGCGGTGATGGTGCGGTGCAGAAAGAGGAGTTGAGGACAGCAGAAGAGGAGATCTTGCGGCGTATTCCAATTGGAGGTTACGTTCCCGAGAAGGCAGTTGTAGAGCAGCTATCCCGTCTGGGAATGGACTCTGTGCTTGTGCGCAGAGCATGTGTGATGCTTGTGCGACGAGAAGTACTTGAGTACAAGAAGGAACGCCGCATTCTTCACCGCATTCGCCCTTAAACTCTGGCGCCCGATTGCCTGTAGTAGGCACAGGATCCGGTCGTTGTGTGATGCGAATCGAGGGTGAGAAGTTCTGAGAAAGAGAGAACAGAAGAAAATGAGTCTTGAATCTTGAACCAAATCTTACTACAGCCAATTACTGCTAGGTGATTGTGCTGCCACCACTATGTGTGTGCCTGTTGTCGGTGCCTTCCAGCCAGAGTGACACGAGTTCGACACAAAACCTCCATACCTGTCGATGCATGCGTGCTTGTGCTACTGGTAGATCACGGCTGAGGTATTCATCCATTCTTTTTGTCCTAGTTCCTGAATAGAACTTGTGTCTCTTCGGATCGTCACAGTGTTTATTTTACTGTAACAGGAACAGCTGAGTGCCCAGATGTGTGACGTGCGCGTGTGAAGCTATTGGAGATACCTATATGTTTGAGGTCTGCATACTTGGCAGACGTAGTCCTCCTGTTTGTAATCTGTACTGCAATACGATGCGTGGGTTATGGTTCTTTGTATGAAATTACGTTCGTGGTGGTGCGGTACCGAAGCACGAAGTGTGCCGGTGTAGAGCATCTGAAACCAAGCAACAACGCAAGAGACCACAGCTACCAAGCACGCAACACCTCCCAGGAAGACACAGCACGCCAAGGCAAGCCAAACAAGCAGTCACCACAACAGAGACAGTGTCAAACAACTATACACAAGCGCCACCCATAAGCACCACAATGGCACATTAAACATGTAAGGGATGGTACATTACTCGCTGCAGAACAGACAGCCTGAAGCCGCGGGCCACCGATGCCGGTAAGGCACCCCCACCAGGTACAACCAAGAGAGCCCACAGCAGGGGGGAACTTGAGCAGCCGCGGGCTGGCCGGAGGGGGAAGGGGCCAGGAACACACAGCCAGGAGTGGAGGGGGGGGGGGTGGGGGGCAGAGCAGGGCAGGGGGCCAATGGGGCCAATGGGGCGCAGGGGGGGCAAGGAGCCATCAAGATGCAGGAAAGAGCGGAGCCGCGCAGGATGAATGGGGCTTGTGCGTCGTGGGCACTGAAGGCGGCCGGGAGGCCGCAGCAACCGAGGGGACAAGGGTGGCACCCCTTTGTTCTTTGTGTGTTGACATCGACAGTGGTATGCTCACACGCACAAAGAGCGCAGATATAAGAGAGTGCATCTGAAACACGCAAACAACACAGAGGACCAACACAGCAAGTAGCAACGCAGAGAACCCAAGCGGCAGAAATCACAAGCAAGAAGGCACCAAACACTCATCCAGCGCCACAAAGACAGTGCCTATCACGTACACATAACCAGCACCGCACCAGAAAAACACAACACGGTAGCGCAGAACAGACGGCCCGAAACCGCGCGCTGTTGTGCTGGCGAGGCACCCCCAAGGAACTCCGAGGCGGGAACCTTGGCAAGGGCACACTTGGCCGTCCGCTTGCTGCGATCGGGGTGGCAGTGAGCCGGCAGGAGGAATGGGAGGAAGAGCATGAGAGACAGCAACTTGTGCGCCTGTCAAAAGCCATGCGTTCACTGCTAGCCACAAGCGACATATGCATATATATATGCTATATATGCAAGCTTGTTTGAAGCAGACGAGAGGGTTATGTTTACAGGTGTACCAGATGTCCAGAGTTACAAAAAAGCATCAACATGAACTCGAGTTACAAAAAAGCATCGCCATCACGAACCAACACACACCAACACTCCTGCCATGCCGCCCAGCCAGAACCAGAAACTGGCATCCATTATTCACCTCATTCAAGCAGGAAATTATGAACACATGCGCGTGCATTTGTGTACTACACGCCTGGCCAAAGACCGCATGGATCGCCACCAACAACAACAGTGACAACCGTTCGTATCACGAGCAAGCCTGCAACCCCTTGCCCTGCGATTTGGCTTCTTGTGCTCGCTTTCCAAAACTTTCCATATCTTCATTCATTAATGATTAAATAACTAATCTTGCAATGGACTAAAGGCGCAAGCGCTGTGAGCCGGCAACTGCCGCAGGGTGCTGCGAAGCAAGCAAGTCCAGAACTGCAGAGGCCAAGAGGCCACAGCACGCAGTGTTCAGGCCCTTGCTCCACACTCCTTTGTAGAACCCTGCCAGGCCTTCTGCAGCAAATGTGCGCCTGCTAAACTGCATGGCGTTGGCGCACCTCTTCTCCTCTGAGTCAACCTGTAACACAGAGAAACTGCTGCAGCGAAAATATGCAAATGTAAAGGGAAGAGACTAAAGGGAAGAGAGGTAGGTCTTAAAGGGAAGATATTAAGCTCTGAACACTGGCTTATAGTGTTGAACATTTCACTATTATCCGTCATGTTACTTGCTTGTAGTTTTGATCTTGCATGCTATTCAGGTTCCTGCACTTTCTTTGTTGCCTTTTCAGGCTTGCAAGAACAGCAACGAACACTGGGGTAACCACAGTGATGCGCTTTGCGTGTTTGTACGGCTAGTGTGCTTCAGAGAGCCAGGGGGCAGTGCTGAGAGTGTGATGGCCATCACAGGAAACAGCCGCAGTGATGTACGTCTGACTGGGCCAATACTAAGGCGGAGAAAAAGCAAATTGCAAGGACTGATTCAGCGTTAGAGAAAAACCATCCCCAAACCGCTTAATCCCCCTCTTACAAACTGGAAAGGCAGCGCAGAAGCACGACCCCAAACAGTTAAGCAAAAAGCAAAAGCAACTAGCACCAAAAGACTCGAGCAAGAAGTGAAGCTAGGATACAACTTTCTGTTCGTCGATATTCCGTTTCTTTCTACATTCTGCTGTGCCTGTCTGACACAGTTCGAGTTTCAGTGCAGGCGCATGCATCTTCCATTTTGTCCTTGCAAGGACAAAACGCAAGGCCTTGCCCATGCACCGCCTGCTCGGCGCTGTCAAACTTACACACAGCCTTGGCCTTCTTGCACTTCAGCTGCCTTGTCAGCTCTGGGCAAGAACCTAAGGAGCGAGGCTATGTATACAGTGCTGTACTGCGAAAGATCTTGCTTTTGGCTATTTGGGTTCATGCCTACTCACTACCTTTCCGGTTTGTAAGAGGAATACCTTTCCGGTTTGTAAAAGATTGTACTGCGCAAAGATTCTGGCTATTGGCTATTGGCGTTGTTGCCTACTCACTACCTTTCCGGTCTGCAAAATTACTATTACTTCGAAAGAGCCTGTGATCAAACGAACGTGAAAACAGTTGCATGGTACAGAGATCACATCGACAGGACTGTAGAACTATGAATTATGTGAGTCAGCAGTAGTAATAGTGCAGAGAGCTATACATGGCCACACTGCAAGCAGCAGAAGTACATCAGGCAGAGGTACCAACACAAAGGGACAGCCATGAGCAACTCAGACAGCAAGCAGGCAGATGACTGATGTACCTGAAGACTGGATCTTCTTCGAACGCTCTCAAAGGGGTATGCTGCCAGGCCCGCAATGCATGAGCCCATGAGGTGCATGAGCGGGATCATCAGGAACGCCACCTGCATGAGTTATATTACGTTACTTATATTACGTTATGCCTGTGACTTTACACACATACCAACGGTGGTATTACGTTACTTGGCGATGTTTCAATGTAAAGAGGTTTGTTCACAAGCCAAAACGAGGTGAATCGGCAACATAAGAGCTGCATGAAAACTCACTCACTGCACTCGAGTGGTGCAACACAGTGATCCCTGGCTCGTGGTCGTGGCATTGTGCTTCGTCACTATTATCGCAGTTTGGCTAAGAGTGCTGGGAAAGACTTTCGT
>JAUMHD010026528.1:0-37879 GCA_032359135.1 Ulvella scutata
CTTGCCATTCACAACAGCCGGATCAAGAACACCCTCACCCTGCAAATGAGCATCAGCAGGCTCCCTAGTGCTAGCCTTTGCATAGTGCAGTATTCCGGAGATGTTTGGTTTTTTTGGCCGTTTCTATATTTGAGTTCTTGCCCTGGTTAACTGCCTGTTTAAATGGCGTGAAACGGTTGGAGCGCTCTGTTGGTTACTTCTTACGAAGCGGAAAGGCAGTGAATGACAAGAACTCAGATATAGCTAGAACAGAACACCGCTTCACTCGAATGCTGCAACGTCACCATCACGAAAATCTTCCCAGGCCCCAGCTCTGGTGGTACTCTTGCGCACCTTGGGCTCATGGCCATTTACTATCTTTCCGGTTTGTGAACGCTTACGCACTGGCATATACTTACATTACAGTCAGTGCTCGGAACACAGCACATGGTGTCTGTCAGTGGAGTGGGCACCGTCCAGCTCCCTTTTTAGCCCATGCAGAGGCGGATTCCGGGTCGGGGGGCGGCAGGCAGATCCCCACCCTCCCACACCCCCACCCCCACCCCCACCCACACCCGGTTCTGGTTCTCCAGACGCTGGCTGCGTTGATTGCGCCTGCAATATGCTGGATCATGAACTCCGCTGCTATCAAACTCTGCATCTGAGGGTTTGGAATGTTCCGACTCCGTGGTACTCTGCACGCCTGTGTTGCCATCTAGCTCGATCCTTGGACCCTCCGTGGGGAGCTCCGTGATGTTAAATTTCCGGAGAACTGAGCGCGCTCGCGAGCGATACCGAAACAGCTTGCAATCTTCATTGCCAACGTAGATGACATCTGACTGCGGACTGGTGCGCGCGCCTCGGTTGAAATCTTGCAACCGTGAATTCAAGAACCCGAGCTCGAGGCAGGAACCGCCCACACAAAGGACAGTTGTACGACGCGACGTGATCTGCTACGTGAACCCTTGCAACCCCTGTCGGCCCGCGCCCATGCATTCGCGACATTGCAAGCGCTTGCAAGCTGAAGATTGTATCGCGAATATGCCCGGCGTTCGGCACCCGTGCACGCGCGAGGAACGCAAGCAGCTGTGCAAGTACGCTTCGTATGAACTTGGCACGTATTTGAATTCTTGTGGACACTCGCGAGCGGCTGGTTCGAATTCGCTGTGGCCTAGGATCCAAACTCGCTGTTTTCACTCACAAGTTTGCCGTTTCCAACCTTGCACCTGCCACTGTCTTTATGCATGAGAGATGGCTTGATCTTTTCGGCTTGTACTTTGCCCCTGAGATAAAGTTTAGGGGCTTTCCGTATTGTGCATGATCAATCCTTTGAGCTGGCGGAGTGCGCGAAGCAGTCCAAGTAACCATCTGCTAGATATCAGGCTTTCTAGATCTGTACAAACCCAAGGCGACTGTATGACGTATACTCTGCGTATGTAGGATTACATGCCTCGTTGTTTGTTGTATACTTCGGTACTCCTTGACCGCCATCCTCGGGCCAGACGTGAGCTTAACGACGAGGCTCTTTTCATACCGTAGCTTGGCATCTGGTCATTGATCGCTGCAGGACATCTGCAGCAAACTCGACTAGTTTCAGCACTGACAAGCCATCTTCAGGTGCCAGCGCTAACTGTAAGAGGTGCTGCTCTAGACTGGAAGCGTAAGGTGTGCAGCTATCTCGAGATAGTGTTTTGAGGAGCCCAGAGGAATCGGCAATCCGTAAGCATTTCAAAAGATAGCTAGCATGCATTCGAAGTCTGCCATTCCTATACACTGAGCGCTGTTCTTGCATTGTGCCGTTAGATGTATTTTCACCTTACGCTGACCAGGCCGAAGCAGCTGCTCCGCGTCAGGCAGCATTTCGACGCACCTGGAACCCACCACAACTGCACTGACATCTGGTATGGTGTTTGTGTTTATGTGGCGCAAGTACCCGTGCTCTCGTAGTGTGCAAGCCACTGGCAACAGAGATGATGTGGACAGCACAGACGTCCTTGTACATACCGCACGGTCTTGCATTGACTTCCTCTGCTGCGCCATCTGTGAGAGCATGCTTCTGTGCGGAGAAACGTATGCAGTGTCTGTAGTGTAACATTGATTTTGTGTACGAACTGGCGCCACTTGCTCGTTATCATTCGCCACTGGCACGTGTCACTGGTACTTCAGGAACCGTGGAAATAGTAGTAGTTAGCCGATGCAGTAAGTTGGTTATGTGCGCTAGATTCGTTCGATTCGTGTGCGACTCCAGGGAGAGGTGTTTCGAACAGTTCTGAGGTGGGGCCCGTTGCCGCCTCCCCTGTGTCGTTGGATCAGCAAGCACGGCCACGGAATCATGAACACAAATAAATGCAAAGGAGATATGCACGAGCGCCGAAGATAGCAACGTGGTTACCACAGCGTCTCCAACCCGCCTACAAACCACAATTTCGTTCTCGTTCTGAACTGAATCATCCTGCATTCTGGTACTGTGCCGAACGATGTGTCAAAATAGCAATGATTACATGCGCTGCTGTCAGGCTGGAACGCAGCGTGCTGGCGCACATCAGAGCAATCATGAATGCTTGCGCTCAATATTGAGTCGTGTCCTGAGATCTTGCGATGAAGGCATTCCGTTCACACTACTTAAGCCCTTCTCAAGCTGTGGCAGAGCATTGTGGAGTCTGATTTACGACCGCATCCCTGTCGATGTAATCACGTTGTGGAGTTGGAAATGACGCTGTGCAATGTTACAGAGTGTAAATCTTGTCCAGTGCTCACCATTTCTTGCAGCCAGTCGCACTCTGCATCATGAACAGTAGACCAACACCTGGACGAAAAGTTCCAACAGCTTAACTGATGTGCAGGCTGCTGTGAGCGTCGGCGTCTCCTCGTGACTGCACCAAGTCATTCGTAAGTTCACACCAAGCAGAAGGCGTTCCTGTGTCTTGCAATGGTACGCCAGCTGACGGGGAAAGCAGATCAGCCAGCAGCATTAGGCTTCAGCACGTCCAGTTCCAGACAGGGGGCTGCATCTGGCCGCATTGCTGCTGCCCAGGGGGAGCCCCAGGCCAACCCCAGCGGCGGCACTGTATCCAACCCCCCCGCCGCGCCGCGCACCCCCACCCCCACCCGAGGAGCTCCAAACCTCGCTACGTCCCAGCGCAACCGCGTACGAACCTCTGGCGGTTTGTCCACCAGGCTAGCCGCAGCCGTTCCGGGGGGGGCATCTCCAGAACGTTCCGGGGGACAGCGCCGACACATTGTCAACACCCTTCCAGCCCCTCCCAGAACTTCCCAGTCACCCCCCTCGTCCCCATCCCCCGCAACACCAGCAAAGCAGGAACGCCGCAGGCATGTGTTCGGCGCCAGTAGCACCCTCCAGCCCCAGCCCCAACCGCAGGCACAGGCACCGCCCCAGCCTGCGGCATCAGAGGCCATGGAGGCTGTGGAGGCGGAAAGTGCAGGCCTCGGCCTCCACGCACCCCCACTAACGGCCTCTTGCAGCTCAGCCCAGAGCCTGCAAGCCCCCAGCAGTGCGTCCAGCACCACCACCAACAACACTTCAGGGGGACAGAGCCGCAGGCAGGCGGGCTTCACCAGCTTCAACCCCATTGCGCGGCCGAGCTCAGCTCACCAAGGTACGCGCACCACTGCATGCACATCCCCCCCCGCCCCCCTCGCACCATCCCCTCCCCAGATAGATCAGCGGCCACCCACACCAGTCACCCGTGGCAATCTACACAACCCACCACTCACAGAGAAGTACCATGTTGCAGACCTGGGGTACGGGAGCCCCCATTGCAGCCCCCCCGACTCGCCCCCCATGAGTGCGCTCACTGGCGGTTCCCCCCACTCGCGCCCAGGCACCACCAAGATCTTTACCCCGGTCCATGGGGCTATGGTGGAGCCCGAGGAAGACCAAACCACTGGCACGCTGGATCGGGGGTGTGGGAGCGGCACCACAAGCAACAACCTTGCGTTCTGTGAGCCCCCCCCTCCCCCTGCTGCCGAGCTTTCTGATGCCCCGCTTTGTGTGGGGCTGCGGCGCTCGGACAGTGCTGGCAGCGGGGTCTCGATTGCGGCCTCTGCGCAGGTGTCCACAGGGGCCATGATCCCTGCCGCAGGTGGCCATAGCGAGGTGGAGGAGTCGGCAGTGGGGCTGGACGGCGCCAGTGCGGTGCTTTCGGCGCCGCTGTTCTCCAACCCGCTGTTCGCGAACGCTGGTGGAGAGCAGGATGGTGGATGCTTCTCGAAGCTTCCGGATGATGCAAGCGGAGACGCGATCCTCGGCAAGATTCTGTCCTGCCTGCTGGATGCAGACTACCCCAGATCTGGTGTGCTACTATTGACCAATCTTCTAGCATAGTCAATAGATCACAGTGCGCATTCACACTCAGCAAGCACTACCATCGGCATGGCAACATGCACCTCATGTTGGAACATTGGACAAGCGTACCAATTGCACCAATGTACAAAAGCATCGAAAAACATGCACTTATGGATAGATAGTGTCGCTGAGTCCCCCAATGTCTGCGCAGTCTGGACGGGGTGCTTCACGCCAGGCCGTGCGAACCAGCTGCTCACGCGCTCCACCTCCTCCCCCCCTGGCCACCCACCAGACGCTCTCACCCACTTCCCACTGGACGGCCGCCCCAACACAGGCACGAGGGCGCTGCTGCAGGCCTCCTCCACTTGCCGCCGTTGGCGCCGTGTGGCCGCGGAGCACGTCATCAAGCACGTCGCATTCTTCGCTCCGTCGCAGCCGCCTCCCCCCCCGCCCCCAACGTACTTCCAGCAGCAGCATGAGGGCCAGAGCCTCACCATCACTTCTGACGTGACAGGAGAGTTTGACACGGAGCCTTCTGGAAGCATCCGAAGCATCCACCATGTCAGCAACGCGCCCGTGGCGGAGGGTGTTGAGGGCGGCGAGCAGATCAGGTGGCCGATGTGGTTCTCGCCAGAGTCTGTGGTGTGCGTGCTGCAGGGTGGCGGGCTGCCGTTTGATCTAGGTGGTCGAGGTGTGCGCCTGCCTTGCGCTGCTGTGCCTGCGTAGCCGGGCGAGCACCGGAACATGTGCCGGAATATATACTCTAGATGCATGAACCTCTGTCCATATCCCAGACGGTACAGTGAGCCTGAAACGTACTCAAGTCTATTAGCAAAAATTACAGTTATGAATTTAGGTAATATTTTAGTCGGTTTAGTCCTACTGTGTGAATGGGCAAGCACCAGAACAGCTGCATGCCACATGCATGCCGCTCAGGACTGTTCGCACTTCCATCTGTCATCAACAGCTGGTTGGCTTGTAGCGGCAAGCAGCCTGAAGTCTCTTTGTGTCCTGAAAGACCCCCATACGCCCCCTCCAGCCACTACCGCGGGCGCGCTCCATGAGTATGATGCTGGGTGCGTCGCGCGGCTCGCCAGCCTCTCCTCTCTCACCCTCCCTGTCCCTTCATCCCGGTGCGCAAACAGCTGGAACATTCTCAGAACCTTCCAAGGCCTCCGCACGCTTGATGTATCCTGCCCAATCGGTGCCCCACCGCCCGTGCAAGCCAAGCGCATTCACGGAATCCCGCCTACCCCTCCCTCAGACGCATCCCCCGCATGCGTGCAGCTACCGGCCGAAATGCACGGCAGCCTCCAAACCCTTGTAGCTACACTGCCAACGGTAGCTGCAGCAAGCACGCTGCTGACGCAGCTCACAAGTTTGAGTTTGTGTGGGCCTCTGGAGGCCCACAACAAGGGTTTGGTTAGTCATCTATCAACCCTGACAAGCCTCCAGTCGCTTGCCATCCTGAGCCCCATCGCATGGGCCACCAAAGCCCCAGGGTCTCTCCTACAGCAGGAAGCCACAGACACCATGAGGCTCTCCCCAGGCGCCATGTACATCCTGCAGTTCATGCCCCGCCTGCGGTCCCTGTCGGTCGCCGGCTGCGCATGCATCGACAACGCCGCACTGGCACTGGTGGCCCTTGTAACCACCCTCACTTCCCTCGATATCTCAGTGTGCCGGCGCCTCACCGATGACGGCGTCGCGCAGCTCACCACCCTGACTCACCTGCGCGCGTTGGATGTCAGCTGGTGCGACTCGTTGGGCTCGCGCGCTGTCGTCGCGCTGTCGATGCTGACTCAGCTCAAGTCCCTCGATCTCTCAGGGTGCATGAAAGTAGACGATGCGGGGGCTGTCGCCGCGTCACACCTGAAGCTGCTAACTCATCTGTCGTTGAAAGGTTGCACCAAGGTGGAGACTGGCGGCCTGCTGCGTGTCACCGCGATGCCATCCCTGCGCTCAGTGACTTTGTCTTCAGAGACCGACAAAGGCGCAGGGCTGGCGATGTGGGGGAGGTCGGCGGGCACAATGCATGTGACGCATGTGTGCTTGCGCGGGTTCAAAGCGCTGGAGAAGGCCGGGCTGCAATTCATGGCGCGCATGCGTGGGCTGCGGGAGGTGGCTGTGGACTGCTGCCCCGGTGTGGACGGGCCTGAGATGAGGTGCCTGGCAGGCTTGCGGAAGCTTCGGAAGGTGGTGCTGCGGTTCTGCCCGAGGATCGATGACCAAGCGCTTGTGCATCTGACTCATGCAACAGGTCTTGAGGTGAGCTCGCTCTGCTAAGCTTCGTTACTCGTTGTGCGGCGCTGTAGCAACGAAGTTGTTGCTTGGAAACGGTGTATAGATAGCAGCCTCGGGGGTTGTGGGCAGTTTGTGTCAGTTTGTGTTCTTGCTCATTACTCGTGTTTTGGATCAAAAGTATGCTTCGCAGGGATACTGTGATAGCAGGTCGTGAAGGTTGTTGTTCACTGGGGGGGAGTTCGTAACCTCATCCTTTGATTGGATTTTGAGGATACCCTGAAGGGTTCTCGGTTAACAGAGAATGGCCCGGTGCACTTGGAAACCCAACACTTGTTCACAGTATCCCAAATTAAATGAACTGGTACTTTGCAAGCGCTGTCATTTAGAGTGCATGACGGCACAGGCAGTGCCTCAGAGCATGCAGAGTCTGTACGTGCCACCTCAAGCCACATGCCATGCTGCAGGAGCTGAGCCTGCAAGGCAGCGCGCAGCTGTACGGCAACGGCCTGTGCCACCTGTCACCACTAACGCGCCTCCACACGGTCGACTTGCAGCAGTGCACGCGGCTCGACGCGTCTGGCCTGGAGTTCCTCGCACCCCTGCCCCGCCTTCTCACTGTGAACGTGGCCAAGTGCCCCCGCGTTCAGGGCGCCGACTTTGCGCACATGAAGGCTCTGCATGCACACGCACACTTGGTGGTGGTGGGCCTCGAGGGACCCTCCCGTGACGTGGCCGCTGAGTGTGGCTTCAGGGTGGCACCGTCTCCTGCTGCATGCATGTAGGCGGTTAACACCATAATTCAAACTCTGCCTGGAGTGCTTCATTGCAGCTCAGCAGCGCAGACGTGGGGGCTAAGGGGGAAATGTCTGTCTTTACAGAGGGAGGGGTGACTGAGAGTGAGAGTGAGGGATAAGTTTGTAGTGAGTTTTTGGTGTTAGCATGCTCAATTGACTGAATCTGTTGTGGGTGGCAATTTTTGCGGACGCTGTGGCTAGCAGCCTGACTAAGTGTGTGCAGCAGAGGGGCACACAGGGTGTTGTACCGGCATTTATCATGCCTTTATCATCACCTTGTCGTCTCCGTGCAGCACCCTGGGGTGACCTTCTGCACGTTGTTCTTGTGACTCTGCCGTGCGATGCACTGTAACGCACGACAACCATGTTGATGGGTGAACTGTCTTGCCGAATGTCTCGCCAGCACACACGCGCACATCTTCCAACTCTCTTTCTCCTCGAAGTTGCGAGTGTTTCTTGTTTCAGGTGTTGTGCCGCCCTGGCAAGGGGGAGAGCCGCAACCAGGAGGACAGTGTAGCGAAAGAGCGGCCGTGGTGAAAGTTACTTCGGCGCACACACAAAGCGCACAGCAATTTCACAGGTCTAGAAACGTCTCCAACATGGTAACCATGAGGCGCAAAGCAAGAACATATACACACGGCAAGAGGTGCATCCAGCACGGGAGCTATCCAGCGAAATCGCCTTGCACCTACACACAAGCAGCACAGATCCGCGGCGCCGCAATAACATAAGGCAAAACGATCAGGACCACAGGCACGGCCCCCCCTGCAGGTTGCCGCCGTCACCGCCACCGCCAGGGCCTCCGCGAGAGAGAAGCGCGTAGGGGACACTGAGGTGGTGGCGAGAGGGAGGGGGCGACGCCGAGAGGGCGAGGACCGCCGGAGGCGAAGGCAACGTGGCGCGGCAGGGCCAGCAGTGGGGTCCGGCGGTGGCGGGGGAGAGGGGCAAGCCGGTGCGGGCCGGGGTGGGGCCAGTGGGAGAGGCAGTGGTGGTGGTGCCAGTGTCGGCAAAAGTGGGGTGGTGCAGCTCTATGTCCCAAAGAGTCGCGGTGGTAAGAGAATGACGGAGGGACAGGCACTGAGAGATCCGAACTGTACACATAGCGCAGCGAACGAAAACATTTCTGCGGGTTCTTGCCCATCGCCTCTTTGGCTTGAGGAGCAAGACATAAAACCCGTCTGTAAAATCGACCCAACAGCACAAATGAGCCGCGAGAGGCCATGCCCGCAATCTCCAGCACCGTAGGGATTGTGAGGAGGATGGGGGGGTACTTAGAACGATAAACCGCGGCAGCCACGTGTTTTGTGTGCCGGGCTCTATATATGTGATCTCCATGGGATGGAGACACTTCTCTGTTACTGTCCCTCAGAGACCAGAACCTGTGTTATCTGGACCTATACACATTCTGTTGCTGTGTCAAGTAGCTGGGCTTCTGGAGCTGCTCCAAGCGATGGAGTCGCCGTTATTTCACCTTTGAGTTGCGTTGCAACATGGCCTCGTTGGCGAACGCTGTTCGCGAAACGTTTGACAACAAGATGGCGTCGAATAGCACATTACAACGATAAACCCAGGAAGCGTCGTCACTTCGTTGCGGTTACCTCATGCTTTCAAATGCTTGTGTCAGTCGAGGACTTTCAAGACCAGTCTCCATGGCATCAGGGTGATACTGATGGGCCATGCCAGACTGCCAGTATTGACTGAGCTGTGCTGATTCAAATGTTCTTTCGCTGAATCTTCCCGACAGATGCTGCAGCATTCCAGTCGACCAGAAATGGTCCGAATCTTTGTGTCCAGCACGCTTCAACATGTTCGGAGCGATTCGACTTCGGTGCACATATATATCACCCACGAGACCCACCTTCTGGGAAAACAGACATACATCATACGCTCATAGCTGCTGTTCGTACCCAATTGGAATGATAGTAATGCGAATGCGCTGGCTCAAGGAGTAAGGTGGTCATGGTTGCTGACCGACAGCTGCACGTGGTATAATATGCGCTATCTAGCTAACCAACTTCCTTCCATATTGTGAAGTAGCATGACACATCTTCTGTCAGGCACGCTGCCCGTACGGAGGCCTGTGCGCAGAGCGCATGCAACAGCAGCTGCTGCAAAACAGCGGTACATAACTAAACAAGTACGAACCCATGGTATCATGCGAATATGTGTCCAGCTGGCGGTACGCAGATTTTGCGCTGTGTTCCAACCATGAGGGCTCGTGTCGATTTCTGTTCGGAAGGATGTACCGACACAGGCTCTGTTGCTAGGTCTAAGTAGATACAGATATCTTATGCATGGTCGTAGATTTATGTTCCGTATGACTTGTTCCAGTACT
Source organism: Ulvella scutata (assembly GCA_032359135.1). Lineage (NCBI taxonomy): Eukaryota > Viridiplantae > Chlorophyta > Ulvophyceae > Ulvales > Ulvellaceae > Ulvella > Ulvella scutata. Next base: position 9,659 of record JAUMHD010026528.1, read on the forward strand.
TGGGTACAGTTGTACTGCGCTTCGAGGGACAGCCCACTCCAGGCTGGATTGCAGTGTGGTATTCTGGAACAGTTATCCGAGAACAGTAAAGTGTGTATATGTCGAAATGATTTCAAGAATTGAACAAAAGTGGAGAGAGTATGGCTTCGGCCACTCTTCAGCTGATGCTATGTGTCAGACACCTCAAACCCGCAGCAACACAAAAAGAGTGTGTGCAGGTCAACGTGTACGACAGGATGCTGGAAACGGCTCTAATGCTAGGGTCTGTGTTGCATACCAATATGTATAGCTCGCACCACAGCGCTGACTGGAGAATGGTTGGTTCCCGTTGCACCTGGTGATTGGCTGTGACAGTTTACACCCTTCTTTCTGAGCGATACTTGCAACACATCTACATGTCTGTTCGAAATATGTCTGTTCGAAATCTTCGGCAAGCTGTAGAGCTGTGAACTATGCGTCCTCGTGGGACTCTCACAGCCTGCGCACAAGAACTCTTCAGGTGCATGCAGATGGTGGTGCTGCACAGAGCGATAGGGGACGCGGCCGGACACACCCTCAAGATGACGGAGATAGAAGAGGAGATAAAGGAGCAGGAGAAGACACTGCGCATTTACCGGGGAGCTGCCTGGGGAGGGGTGCGAGGGGGAGGCAGAGACCGCATGAAGGTGTGCTGCCTCCTGAGCATGCCTCAGAGCACTAATACACAGTAACACGCTGCCTCATCACACATCACTCTGCCCCCTCGTCACCTACTCCAGCTTACACACCGATGGTCCATATAGCCTGCACACTGCACGCAGGCAGAGCTGCTGGCAGTGAAGGCAGTGGAAGCTGCGGTGGCGCGCAAGGCGGAGCTGGAGCAGGAGTACAAGGAGCAGCGGTGCAAGAGCATGGACGCCATCCAGGCTGCCTGCGCTGGCACGTCCTCCCAGAGCTTTGGGGAGTTCACGAGCTCTGTTTGTCCTCAGCTGCGGACTCTACGAGCTGAGGAGCAGTTCAACCGAGCGTGTAAACCAGAGGGGTTGCACTTGGGAACGTTGCGCTTGGGAATGCACACATGTGTGTATCCTGTGGAGGCTGCATCATGGAATTGGGCCTGTGCATGCCTCCTCTGTTTCCTGGCCAGCGCTAGTGCAAAGGGCAGGCCGTGATGATGGGCTAGCTGATGTTTTGAATCGTCACGCAGCTGGAAATACGTTCAATGATGACGTAGGCAGACATGCAGGCGTGCGGTCATCACACTTGCATGTGTGCAGAGGTGCAGAGGGGTGGCATCACAGCCAGGGACCTGGCAGAGGCTGCAGCCAACATGGCTCAGGCTGTTGTGGCTGCCAAGCGCAAGTGGGCCCCTCAAGCAGTGCAGGTGTGCCTCTGCATCGCTCTGCGTGGCTCGAGCCCCTAACTCTGGCGCTGGCAAGATCGCCGCACCTGTGTGGTCTGTCTGATGCTGCACTTGGGGCTTGTTATGAAACCACTGGCAAGGGTTCTGCTGCATGCTTCAGTGTAGTCAGACTGCTGGAGCATGCCAATGTGGTGGTTTGTGGGAGGTGGCAGGCACCTGAACGTTCTGCTTTACCTCCCCGCTTTGTAGCAGCTGCAATTTCTTTGTATCTTCACGCTTCGCAGCATCTGCAAGTAGTTTTTATTCAGCTACAGGTTATGATTTACCTGCTTTTGATGTTCCTTCTGTCTGTTTGGCGTCTTGGTGCCCAATTACCGTCTGCTTGCGATTGTCGGGCTCCTCCGTTTTGGTCTACACACTTCGAGTAGACTGTCGCTACAAAGCGGCCTCCAACTGTCTGCGGTCAAAAATCCCGGCTGTTTTCGTTTCCACAGAAATGAAACTTATAACGTGTGGTCACAGTCAATGCAAACCTCCTAGATTCAGACGGGGTCAGCCTAGCGATCTGTTGTATCTCCACTCTTGTTCAGAACAGCCATACCTGCATCTCTGTGCTCAGGTACAATCACAGTGCAGTTGCATGCAGGCTGCTCCTGAAGAGTCAGCAACTGTAGATGCAGCTGCAGACTCTGAAGATTGCTCTGAAGATGAACAAGTGGACAGTCCGTCTGACGAAGACGAGCCTGCCCCCATCACCCTCCCACGTGCTGCGCTGTGTGCTGGCGACCCCTCCCTGGTGCGCAGCCCACTGCCTGAGATGCTCCATACAATGCGTGTGTGTTTTGTCCTGTCGTGATATCGGGAGAATGTCTCGATCAGAAGCCTACTCTGCACCCTCACCACTGTACTGCACTTCCCGAATATTGCGCGAAGCATGTCGGCCCATGTTTGGTGCAGTGGGGAAGTCCCGACTTCCGACAGTCTCGCATGCCACCTCTCGCCCAGGGGGGCACCGTGCAAGCCCCCTCCCTTACATAACCATGCTGGTGCGCGCAGGAGGTGCTACATAATGTAGCATAACCATGGTGCGCGCAGGAGGTGGGTCTGTTGGATGCTTCTGCTCCTGAAATCCACTTTTACAAACTGGAAACGTAGCAAGCTCCTGAAATCAGTATTCTGTCCCAACCACTCACATGCTGGTGTGTGCAGGGGGTGGAGGATGTGGCGGGCCTCTGCCGCGCCTTCTCTGCCGCGCCTGAGCACTCTGACCTGTCACTCACCTCCCCTGAGGGCGCCCCTCTCACCATCTGCTCCCCACCTCACCCTCACACCCCTGAGGGTAACACGCTCGCTACTGTGTGCATGCGGCCCACTCCCACCCCTGCCGCAGACCCACTGGAGGGGCTGGAGGAGGCTGCGCATGCGATTCCTCCTCCGCATGCCTCTGCTGCAGGCCGCCCGGCCACAAGCTTAGGCTTCACTGATGATGAGGCGGTGCAGTGGTTTTTTTCAGTGTGTTTTTTAATTCTTGCTTCCAACCCAATGACACAGTGTGGGTGGCACAGCACGGAGGCGCAGGTGCGGCTGGAGGTGTGTGAGGGTGGCACGGCTGTGCATGTCATGTCCGGCGCCGGCAAGGGCCTCTCTGGAGGAACTGTGGAGCTGCAGGCCAGCACGTACCTCGTGTTTGATGACTCCTGCGCTGCCACCCATGTGCAGAGCACCGTGATCAGAGGTACGCCCGCAAGCTGCTGTCGATTTCCTTATGTTTAGGTTTTCTGCCAGCATACCTGCTTATTTGTATCTGTGCTTTCACTCAGGGTGCACCGCCGCATGCAGGGGGGGTGGTGGTGTGCCGGGGCAGGGGATGCCGCGCCACCTTCTCCAACGTCCGCTTCGAGGGCTGCACCCTGGTGGTGCTGCAAGGCGCACACGTGCGGCTGGCCAAGGGCACCACCTTCTCCTGCGTGGACAGCCGCACGAGTGTGGGCCTGTACCTCAACGGCGTGGGGTCCGCTGCAGAGGCTGAGGGCATCACCATCAGTGGGGCCGCTGTGGGGATGGTGGTGGAGGGGGGCGCGCAGCTCTCTGCGACCGGCATGCATGTGGAGGGCATCACCAGGCAGGGCGTCTGGGTGGAGGGCGCCAGCTCCTTTGCTGACCTGCAGCAATGCAACCTGCAGGGCTGCTACATGGGCATGAATGAACGAGATATGCACTGGCTTACTGTACCACATCTGGCCTCAGTCATGGTGCCTTTCAAGTTTCCTTTTTCTGTGCCCTGTACACCTTTCAACTTGAACTGGAACACAGTTACGGCTGTTGACGTTGCGTGTGCCGCCATCGTGGGCGCAGGAGTGGTGTGCGTGGGAGGGGGGGGCGCAGCTGGCAAACATGACAGTGAGCGGGCTGCGCTGCGGCTTGCTGGTGAGGCAGGGTGGCGCCATGAATGTCACTGGTGGTGACGTCACAGGCAACGACATGTTTGGGTGCGTTGTCAGCGGCGGAGCCCTGGAAGCCACAGGCATGCGCATCTCACAGGGTTCTGCGATTGACTGCGCTGTTTTGGGCAGGGAGAAAACCAGCGTGAGCTTGGGGGGCTGTGATGTATATGGGGGTATGTACCACGGGGTGTGGGTGGGTGGGAAACATGCAACTCTGCACATGCAGAAAGGGACAGTTTCACACGCGTTGATTGCGTGTGTTTTGGTGGTACAGTCTGCGAATGCAAACCTCAGACGGGTACATATTAGTGGTGATAAGAAGTACATGGACGACTGTGGGATAGTAGCATCTGGGGAAGGCACGAGGGTGCAGGAGGTGAGCTGCAGGGTAGAAGAAAGTGGCTTTGGTGCGGCAGCGCACGACAAGGCGCACATGGTCGCAAACTCATGCCGCAGTAGCAGCAACATTTCCGCAGGTTTCATCTGTATTGGAGGCTCGTCGCTGGATCTGAATGAATGCAGCAGCGCAGGTGACAAGGTCGCGGTGGTGGTGGACGGCACCGGCAGCGTTTTGAAGGCCAGGGACTGTGAGCTTGAAGGTGGGGGTGACGCTGGTGTGGTGGGCCTGGGAGGCCAAGCAGAGCTTACTGAATGCTGCTCTCGTGGCTTCAGGTAGTTTGGGGTTCTATGCAGTGAGGACTGCACGCTTGAAATGGAGGGGAGCTCCTGCTGCGACGTGCCTTGTGGTGTGGGGGTGGTGGGTGACGCATCTGCGGATGTGCGCCTGGTCACTCTCAGTGCGAGACAGAGTTGCACGCCGCAGGTCAAGCGTCAGTGGGCATGGATGGGTGCTCCTTCAACAGCTGCTCCGATTATGGAGTGAAGTCGAGCGGCTCTGCGATGGTGTGGGGCATCGACTGCCGTACTTTGATGAACATGCGGGCTGGGTACACGGTGCTAGAGAATTCCAGAATGAATTTGGTTGAGTGTCTCAGTGATAGAGATGCAACGGGATGCATGGTGCAGGGCAGCGGGAATCTGGTACTCGTAGACGGGCCAGTGGTCAAATGGTTGTTTCGTATCGGGTTCGCATTTTCAGGCTTTTTGAGGCCCTTTTACAAACCGGAAAGGTAGTGAATAGGCAGGAACCCAAATAGCCAAAAGCAACTAACACAAAACATACACCACTTCACTCGAATGGCACAACAGCACCATCACGAAAGTCTTTCCCAGCACTCTTAGCCAGACTGCGATAATAGTGACGAAACACATCACCACGACCACGAGCCAGGGCACAACTCAGATACTGCCTACTGATTCGCAACCACAGACCACGATCTACAACACCAGTGGAACAAGCAACAGTAGCAAGGTTCTGCATAGTTTCGTATCGGGTTCGCATTTTCAGGTATTTTCAGGCAGTAAAGAGTTTCTGCTACGTGGAAAACAGATGTTTGTGAAGTAGAAGCTGTAGTGATGAATGTAGCATTTCGTGGCGTGTACATCACTGCATGCGAAGGGCAGGTGCATGTGCTCCTGCCCCTGTTAGTTGCTTTGCGCTTAGCAGGTGTCAGCTGTAACTGGATTCTCAGTAGTACTTCGTGTTGGACGGTGTCAAGCATCTGCGGTGGACAGATGGGGTGGCCTGTGTTTGGCACACGTCTGAAGTGTGGCAGGCATGCTGCAGCCAAGCACCGGCACCACTGCACAAGATACCATTGAGTGCAGCGTACCAGCACTTCATCAGAGTGCCTGAATATAGGTAGGTGAAGTGCCCACTTCGTGGATGGCAGGATATGCTCATCTGCCCCACAGTGAGCCGGCACAAGGTTTCATGTATGAGCGATTCCGACATGAAACTGTTGTCCAATAGAAGCAAAGCATCTGGCCACCGAGCACAAAATGATGCCTCAGGAACTTTCAGAAGGGTCCTCATCCTGGAGGTTTCACAGGCGGTAAATAATCATTCATATTACATTGAAGCTGTGTAGTGCTTAACGCCACTCTTCTAGCATTTCTCTGTTGACAGCTGCCGAAATTGTCTTTTTCTAGCATGAATACTGAATGTGAATCAGGTCTATGCAACGTCTCCCCTTCGAAAAAGGGATATCTGCGTCACTTGGGGTCCCATGCAATGACATGCATCATAATCGATGTACTTTTTCCACATGTGAAGCTTCCTTCTCAATATACTGTTTGCGCGTCACCCAACGCACCTCTCACTGGGAGAGTGAACTCTAGCCAAGGCTTGTCATTTGGACAGCTTCATCCTCACTTGAAGCCGTACATGACTCCATCACGCCTCGAATTCAATCACACTGTCGTACCAGACGATCAACTCAAACATCACTGCAACACACTCTGTGAAGCACTATTCGTATATATGCCATGCATGTACTAACATCACAGCATCTGGCTCTTGAGTTCCTGAGAGAGATTTCATGCACAAGGCAGGAAGTGTCCACATGTGTGTGCTTCCACAGAGGTTGCAAGCAGCTCACCACAGCAGCCACACGCAGCCCACAGCTTCATGCCATGCACAGGGAGCTGCCTGCTTGCTCACGGATATCCTCCTGCAGCAGTCATAGGCGACGCTTTCCTGTTTCGCCGATAGTAGCAGTGTGAGGAGATGCAGCGCCATGCATTTGGCGCCGAGGAATGCAGCGAGATGGCTGCGCACACACAGCTGGGGTGTATACAGCATGCTGCACATGCTGCTGCAGGATGATGCTGTTGATTAGATCGTAATCGAACTGGATGCTTGCTGTACATGCTGGTTCATGGCCACTTCCAGTTCGCCTCGCGGCCTGCACAAGCAAAGGACTCCGTTACTAAAAGGACATGGCTTCGAAGTTCCGCTGCCAAGTGTGTTCCTGGTACGAAGATGGTATCGCTGAACTACTCTATTGGGTATCTGATAATCACGGTATATCGCGATTGTTTCAAAAGCCCTAGTGTTACCTGTTGATCGTGCAGCCACTGCAACTCACTCAGCCACTGGACCATGAATAAGATCCTGTGTTAAGTTGTAACAGCACACTCAAAATGTCTGAAAGCTGGAAGAGTGTCGAGCAGCCACAGCAGCCCTCTGGGACGTGCCCGCCACGTCCCAGAGGGCAGACTATACATACCTCGGCTGCATGGCAGCATGTGCAGACGCTGCGCTTGTCGCAACGCACAGCAGGCCTTCGATCCTCCTCTCCAAATTCTTCTGGAGGCTCTGTGCTAAATGGTTCGAAACACATAGGGCACGCTGGGTCTCTGAACAGAAGGGCAGTGCGTTCCGCATGCTGCATGCACGCAACAATGAGTCCCCATCAGTCAGTGTTGTTCACACACACTACTAATGATGGCTACAGTAGTAAATATATAATAGCACGTACCTGAAACATGTCTTCACTGTGCCGTGGTGACCCACAGGACGAAGAGGAGCTAGATGCAGATTGAAACATGCTTGGACTGAGGATTTTTAACCTTGGTTGTTCAAGTCGGCTTGCTGAATCTGCAAGTGAGACGAGGTTGCTGTTCATTCCGTCTCTCATTTTGCGGACGCAGGGACGATGCAGCCGGAAGAGCTTCGTTGATCTCGTACACTTTTGTACCGGAGGCCAACAAAGTTGACAATGGACTGTCGAACTTCATGCAAAGAATCCGATACATCGTACTGTGAACAAAACCCCAATCGACTTCCCCCAAAACCAAAAACCGTTCAAATAAACCAAATCAACTGGGTCCCTCAGCCGCACCCATCCTCTGGTCAAAACTGGTATGAGAAGCAATCCATCGTCACAAGACGCACCCAAGACAGCAAAACAGACCCCCTATACGTCCTGCTGTCGGACTCGTGACCCCTGTTCCCCGGTGCCCTGCACATGTCAAGTGCAACCCACCCAGGACGCTGTACCCCACCCATGTGCAGTGCACATCACAGCACAAGATAGCACAGTACAGCATGCCAGGCAAGATACCTGATGCAACGTCATAGAAGAACTTGGTGACAAAGACAGGAGATATGGCAGCACCCCAACCGAACAGGGTGACCTGGACAACCACCGTGCAGAGGGTACAAGAAGCAGTATATTGCACTGCCTACTAGTTACCACAGTCACACAGCAACAGAATAGAGGCTCACCTGCGTTCACATGCAACGGAGGAGGCTGTGGTTGAAGTCACACAGCTCCAATTGTGTGCACAAGTGTTTGGGAACGTAGCAGTTGTGGTTTCTCAACACTACCAGCCACAGTTCTCAGGCCTCTGCCAGCACCGTATGGAGAAACACTGCACTGCTTGATACTCCGTGCGTTGATCAGTGGTGCCACGATATGGGGAGTGCACTATGTTGTACAACACCTGCTGTGTGTGACTTGTTGAGCCACTATTCACACAGCAGAGCTCAGAACCTCAGTCACGGGCTATAATAGCTCAGCTAGCCTGGTTGCACTCTGCACACACACGAGGGGAAAAAAGATTCAAATCTAGTGGATACGCTGCTGGTTGTAGACTGCTGACAGATGTTCCATAGAGTGGTGCATAATTTGAGAAGAGGGTACACCAGCTGGGCACACATAAGGCCATTATTTATGTACTGCACAGGTTGTATGCAAACACCATGTGTTACAACAACAAATTAACCCAGGAATCGCTGTTTTGTGTAAACAAATACGAGTTGTGTTGCCCATGAGCTGCGAGGGACACTTTCTGTGGTTTGTTCACAGCACACGAGCAAGTTGTGTACAGCCCAGAAATTGCACAGTGCACAAGGCTGACCACTCTGTGCACTGGACGGCCATGAATGCAAAAGATCAAGTGTGTACTAGATGTTTGTGAGGTGAATCTTGAAGATCCGATATGTGTGAGCTGAGGGTCTGCGTTGGATGTCTTTGTGTCCGAGGAACAGCCCTGACCAAGCCAGTGCAGGAAGCACAAAGCACGTGCTCAAACACAAAGAGTGCACGTGATCAACCCTAGCTGACCCTGATGGGCGCTGAGAAACTACTCAAGTCTCCTTCGAGGCGCTGTTCATGTGGACACTAGCTTGTTGGGCGATTGCTTGGCATACTTTCGGAATTGGCGGTGCCTGCCATCGCATGTTCCAAACGCTTTGATGTGCAAACCATGAAGCATCGTGCATGCATGCATGATTAACAAAGTGGCACTGTTGGATGAGTCACTTTGTGATTGGATGTTGGGGTTTCCCCAATTTACTGCCTTTTCGGCTTGTAACGGTCATGTAGGTCTTTGCGAAACGGAAAGGTGCGAAAAGGCAAGAACCAACGCAACTAGAACAAAAGAACCACCAATTCACTCGAAAGGCACAACAGCACCATAACGAAAGCGTTTCCCAGAACCCTTTGCCAAACTGCGACAGTAATGGCGAAACAAAATGCCACAACGTTGTGTTAACACACAACTGAATGGAGGCTGGGATGTGTTGGTTTTCGGCTGGGCCTGTGCACAAACCTGTGTCTGTTGGCTCTGTTCAGTTCTGGCTATTTCGATAAGATCTCTTGGTGGGACTTTTACTGAAACGATGCACCGGTTCACGTTATATCTTCCTCCGCGTCCTGTCGATGTAACAAGATGTACCGGTCGCCTCACTCACAGTCGAACGTTACAAACAGACACCACTCGGAAAATGTGCTTCACATGGTACACAGGACAGCCACAAAAACGCGAACATGAGTCACAAGCGTGTGTGTATACAGCAGGTCACAAGGTCGGGGCGCGCGAATGGTGGCCCGCAGGAGTCAACCCCGGCTGTTCAATACTTCAATGAGCTCGCATGCATGCCTCTGAACTATGTTCATGGTGGAATAATGCCGCGTCATCGATGTTCACCCAGTCCTCGTCAATCGAAGCCAGCTCGACGCGTTCGACGGCTGCAGAGCGGCTGGAAACCGCATGTTTTATGAAGGCGTAGGCCTAGGTGTCGCACGAGGACTCGATAGCTCCCCTGTCCCTCCACTCAGGTGCTACGAGGGTTCATATTACTGGGTGATGTTGCTACTTCTGTATCAGATTCGAATCTGGTCGCGCCACAGGAGTGTTCGACCATGTTCGCATGGGGCGCCGCGCCGCCATTCGTCACCAATGACGGGCCGTCATGTGCGACTCCCACTTCACGGTGTCTCAAGAGCTACAGAACGGATAGCAACAGCAGAGTAGTTCGCGAATATCATAAAAAGTACCTCTGTAAAGTCTCGCACCCCTCTTTAGTGACACGTGTGCATTAAAGCGAGTGCGCCTAGCACTATTGGAAATTGCGGCGGGAATGCGAGTACATCGCCTACAACAAACAGTAGGGTTCGACCCTCCGAAGCGAGGCACTGTACTCTCAGTCCCAACGTTAGCTATGTGAACGATTCCAATTCACAGGAGGTTTGAAGCTCAGTGCGTTGGTGTCTAGATAAACTCTCTCCGCCAGGACTGCCTACACGTTGCCATGGACGTGCAGACAGGGGTGACAAAAAGCCCTAATAAAAAACACTTCTAGGACAAGGAAACTTTTTACGCTGCTTTGTATAATTCAACATGCATTGTGAATGCATGTATCGATGGAAATCAGCCATTCGCCCCATTCATGAATCAGCTACTGGATTGGGAAATGTACATATGGGAACACGGCAACTAGTGACACCACCGCATCTGCGCACACGCGCAGTCGCTAGTGAAACCATGGTTCAGGTACAAGCTCCTCAAGTCTCGTTCAGTCCATGATTGAGGAGCAGCTAGCGATCTAGATATCGAGTGAACTGACAGGTGGACCAGGTGCAGGTTGCTGAACGTGACGTAGTCCTCTTCAAGGACCCGGCATGTCCTATGTGCTTCGAACCGTTCAGCACAGAACCACCAGATGAGCCAGAAGATGTAGATCGACGGCCTGTGCTGCGCTATGCCAGGCGCAGTGTGTGCGCGTGCTGCCATGCATCGCTGGTGCGTCTGCTCTGCTTGTGTTCGTGTCGCCTAACACATGTGATGTACTGAGCAGCCCTAGAGTCTTCATCAGAGTGTAGCTCTTTGGCGTGAGCTTTGTTCCCCACTGACAGCTGACGCACTGTCCTACCATTCAAGGGTTGTAAACTCAAGGGTTGCAGTTCGACTGCACACATGATACCCACGTGACCCATCTGATACATATCAGCCATGCGAATATTAGAGTTTCATCACATGTACAGCCATTCATGTGTGTCACAAAAAGAGCAATCATTCAATATTCATTGGGCAAGCAGACAACTGTGCACGTATGATTTATCCCTGCTCGTATGCTTTTGCAGGCATCAGAGAGGAAGCGTGATGCACACGCCACCACCACCTCAACACAGCCTCAGCTGGACTTCAAGCTCATCCATAATATCATCCATCTGCAGCACATGCAGCACAAGCTGTCAGTTGAAAGAGAGGAACAACACCCACCACAACTGGCCAGATCCTCAAGCATGAGCTCCATGCATTCGTCCTTACATGACATGGACTGTGTATCTTTATGCTTGTGGCTGAACCCAGCGCCTTCAATGGCAGAACCTGCGACGCCTCACAGCCCGTTCCAGGGGCAGGAGAACATGCGCAGGCCATAATGCATGCATGCACCGCACGAGGTGTATGCAGGCCCCTATGCCACTGTACAGTAGATGCTTCGACGGGCCCCGTGGCACCTCCCGCAGCGAGTTTATCGCTGCAAGGGAAATAACCAGCTGTGTCTTATGACAATTTCAAGGCATGCAGCTCATTCATCGCTGTTTCGCTCACACGCGCTGCTGCAAGAACGGCAATGCATGGCCCTCCTTTCAATTAACAGAAATGGATGTGGGAGTGCAAGATGTTAGTAGAGAGTAAGAGTTTTATTGTATGGTACATCAACAGTATTGATGGTAGGTAGTGACAGTGCACCAGCCTCCTGCCCTGCTGTCTTCAGACTGTTGACTCCTGTGGACAGTGGGGGAAGGTTGGCCCCAGTGTGTGTGAATGTGTTGCCTTCGTGTCCGGTGATGTGCACACACGGGGCGTTCACGTAGAGTTGGTCACATAGCCGTTGTTGTGGAGCACAGACAAACCCCCAAGATGTATATTTTACCCTTTTTTAATCTCAATCAGGCCAAGAAGCGGCCCGAAACTCAGGTGTCAGGTCGCCATGACGAATTGATGATGCAAGAAATATGCTGCCTTGAGCAGGCATGAAGATGTAACTATGCGTCATGACTTTGTTCTTGAAGAGGTGTTTCCAGCGAACGAGAACCTTTTGTGTTTGTGCATAGCAACGATTGTGTGTACGATGCACAGATGATTGTGTCTTTAGAATCGAATGATGCACCTGTTGTTTGGTGGGGGTCTGTATCTATGGTGAGGGTATATGCCAAAGGAGGGGGGGTTTCGGTGCTTAGCAGTTCAGCAACTGATGGCACGTTGCTGCAGAGTGCATACGATAGTGGGCCGTTGTCATGAGCACAGTCCGAGAGGTAGCGACGCTGATACAAGTGCACAAGTTTCGCGTTGGCCTTCATCCCCACTCACCAGCCATAAGATGTTTGAGTGCACTGAATGAGGTTTACAACAATTCTGTGACAGTTCACGTGATCACTGCATGCTCCTGCTACCAGAACAGAGACATGTGAGCCTCGTCACAATGGAGGGGAGATGTGAACGCTCCACTTGGCTTGGCTTGGATTGTTTTGGATTCACTTCTTCTTAGAGTCCCTCCAGCGTTGCCTCACCACTGTGTTGTGCCAGTTGCCGCAAGGTTGAGCGGTGTGCCATGTCGGTCCTTCGAATGGCTACATGTGTAATCAGCCTGAGATCATACAGTTCAGTTCAAATGGTGGCTGCAAGGAAATATATCGTTGAGTCGTACAAATTTCCCGTTACTGCTGGCCGAGATAGCTATCCGCAGCTTGATACGCCTTGTAGATGGATTCCTTGATTGAGAGTCGGCAGGTGCACTCGGTGCAGCACAGCAATGGCAACGTCTACTCAGATCTTGGCAGCCGGAAGTTGTTTGGAGAGGTCGTATGTGGGTGGCTGCAGGTTTGGTAAGGGGGGGGGTGGGGGGCTGCGGGGGGGCCGGGGAGTGAGGAGCAGGGGTGGGGGGAGCAGGGAACCTGAAGTTACATGTGAATAGCTTGTGCACCCTTGCATGCGTGCTGATGCTGCACCAGCATGAGCCAAAAGTCCATTTTGAAGCTCAATTGGTGGTGCAAGATGAAATTCCTGACATTGACTGGTCCGCCTTACACTCTGCGCAGCTTTCAGCTCCATGTCAATTGGCGGGCTACCTGTGACAAGCTTTCGCGACAACAGTCTTTTCACCTCTACGTGCACGTCTTCATGGGAAGATAAGAATACAAAGCGCGCCGTGCGAAGATTTTTTTTGCTGTAGGAGATATTTTGCATGTGTCTGCGGCTACAATTTCAAACACCATGCAGGGACATTGGGGAGACAGGGTTTCGACGACCCAACGTCCCAACGCTCCCTCTGAGAACACGAAACCGACTATCGCCTACATTGTAAACCTTTTTAAATGGTATACACGGCACATTCATAGAAAGACGACCTGAGCGTGTTAAAAAAAGGAACAAAGCGCGCACGTGCTTCTTATTCCAATAGGACGGGTTCCTGGTGTGGGGAAACCACAAAGCCAAAGTGCCAGATTTTATTATGTTTGCACAGATCTGTAACTTTAGGGCAGAACGCGCGTCCACGTGAATGTGACAGCACATGGGCTTGGGCCCCCCTGAATCACGTGAAACCCTTCCCAAACCATGCCTGTGAGCGGCATTGCTGCGGCTGCGTTCAGCACGCCGAAACCATGAATGCCCATGTAGTTACTTCAAACTGGCTACATTAAGGCCAAAAGACAGCATGTGCCGCTGAAGGCCCGGGAATGAGGCCTTGGCGACTGGCTTCGACGCATGAACAGCCACTGGCTCAATTGTTCGCGACAGCTCTAAAACTCGAACTTCCAACTTTCCTTTACCAACTCTTCAGGGGAACAGTTAACTTTTGTTCAGTATACATCGACATGGCGGAAAACTGAAATCGAGCTTTTAGGGCTTGGAACCACGTAACTCCTGCACGTTTGCCAATTCAACGGATGGGACGAATTAATGGAGAAGTGAGAATGAGAACACCACATGAGAGCACCGATACTTGCAGCGGCACAGGTGATAGAGCTAGTCGATATGCAGCTGGATGGTTCTGCAGTCTCAGCAGAAGAAGGGAAGCTCAATCGAAGGGCGGGTGATGTCACTGGCGTAACTGGCCCTGTGATCTTTCATGTTTTCGCATCCATGGATTGGTTCATCCGACCAGGCCAGCGCTTCCATATGGAGCTCGAGGCGAGGACAACCTGGGAAGCCACGTGCTGGGAAGATCTAGAGTACCTTCCAGTGCGCTAGCATCGTCCAGAGCCACCCACGGAAAGTCAAGAAGGCAGTAAGCATCTGCACTTCGAGGGAACCCGCCTGGCAAAGCCACCGTTTAGTCGTTCAGTCCGCTTGAGGGTAGAGGCCTCTATAGAGGTTGGGGAGGGAGGCGTGCTGTTTTGTAATCGTCGTTTCCATGACCTAGCCACACACACCAATAGCACCAGTTGAGCAGGTCGGAGCGGGTGTGAAGGTTTTTGTGCAAGAACAGTGTGTACATCCTGTTGGAGCTGCTTCCATGTCTAGAGGCTCGATGTAGGTCGGTATTCACCCACTGAACCAGCCTCGAGCATGCCATGTATCCATAGTACATCCTTGCGCGGATGGTTGTAGCAACTCAGATAAATTCATCTTTCTCGTTCATGAGATATCCAAGTGGCGGGTGGCCACAGCCGTGGCCTGTGCACAGGTAGGGGCGCGGCGCTGTACATCCCCACTCAGGGTGGGGCTGAGCAACCTGCTGGTGGCTCAGCCCCTCTCACTAGAGCTTATACCCCAACACGAGAGCTTATGATTTAGTTTGCAACTCCGCGCAGGCGCCGGGGTCGGTTAGACATGCCACTCCCAAGAGTTCGATTACACGACGTCCACCTGTTCGAATTCGTGAGGCCGTGGGCATCAGCTGCAGGCCTGCATGCAGGTCTCACATCTGACCGACATGCATTTGTGTTTTCCACACATAATGTCCCTGTAACACTGTTGTGTACCAAGGGCAAAGCTGCGCGTTCTTGCGAGCCTGGCCTGGGGAAGTCCCCATTTCGAACTAGTACTGATGTAGCGCTGTTTTTCAAACCTGAAGCTGTTCACACCGCGTGATGACGCGTGACCCGCAGAAACACATGTGCATGCAGCGCGCTAGCCGGCACCAGCATGCTGCAGCAGCGAGGTACCACAGCACCAAGGTTCAAAAGGGTGCTGAAAGGAAGTTCAGGCTGTTATCATTTTATTTAATAGCATTTCATCGCTGTTCTGGAGATATATCAAAGTGTGCACGTCCAGCTAGTTGAACTCCTCGATTCAGCACGTGTAGCAGTCTAATACCACAACAGACGCATCCACTAGACGTTATATTGGTTCCTGTTCAGAGCTGGTGCGCTTTAAGTTCGATGCATGATCAAAGGCCAGCTGTGTTTCATTGCAGTACTCGTTCGTGTACACAGTCCTGTTTGCACCACCAAGTACCAAACAATCCGACGCAGGTAACGACTGAAGAGAATAGTATATATCTGGTCGCGACTGGTACGTTTTGTTGCTTCCAAATCGCTACGTACCTCGTGGCAAAGTAGCACAAAATCAGGGCCACAGTCTGCTTCCGTTCCATTGATTCCATTCTGAGCAACATTGTATCATATAGAATATGCAAGTAAAAATTTGTAAGATGGCTCGTCTACCATGGCGAGAGCGTATGGTAACTAGTGGGGAGCCCAACTGCCGTACTAGCGTTCAGAATGCAACTTGACAGGTTCTGTGCGAAAGCACCTTCTGCAGTCCGTGAAGCGTGAGAGCGTACAGTATATGACATTGATTTCCCCTGGCAGACCACGATTTGTATGTTGAGCCTGCACGCATCGTACGGACCACGTACAAGGGGCGTGTTTACCAAGCAGCAAGCTGCATCCATCGACACACCGTCTTTTTGACCACTTGTTATGTTTGATGTGTGTGAATTGTTTCCTTTAATATGAGCGCCTAGAAGCTCGTCGTAGCGCACTGGGTGCTTGACAAACATCTTGACTGCAAAGACACAACTCAGGCGTTGCCATGGGCGCTGCCATTGTGACAGTGCATCCGTTATTTACATAACAAATACATTCAAAGTGCATCGAATGTATTCGAGCCTGCCGCTACGAATCCAGCATGCGCTCATGGCAAACCAAGATGTCCATGTGCTCAGGCATGCCACACACAGCTTTGTGCGACTACACAACTTCTGCAGAACTTATACAGGCTATATTCTCTGTGAGTACTGCGTCTGATGTTTTCAAGATCCCGTGCATCGGCAACACACGTTTCCCAAGGCTCCTGACGAAGCCCAGGCCCTGTACGAAGTAGAACAGTGTTACACAGCATGCTCACAGCGAATCCTGACACATGTCATTGATAAATAAACAATATGCTACACACCTCTGTCTCAGTCGATTGCAAAGACCAGTTACGACGTTCACTACAGATGAACACGTATGGCCAGTCACATTCATGGGCAAGGAAAGTCTGAAGCTGGCATAGTTCAGCAGAACAGAATGTTGGTCTCAGATGAAAAACGAGATTGGATTAGTGTACATGTATATCTGACCGATACATGTGACAGGCACCAAGGCTTCGAAGATGCTGAACTGCAGGGTCTCCTCTCAAGTTCAAGCAGCTGCGCACTGAGACTCATTCATCTGAGTAACTGGAAAGATGCAAGTGGCGGTCCTGGTGCTGTCAGTGCTGGTATCACCATGCTTCGCCCGACACATGCTGCAACCGAATGTCTCCGACGTGAGCTGGAAGGAGGAGCGCATGAAATTCGCAGCACACGTAGTCGGTGTCAACATGGCGTTCATGGAGGTATGCACGCATCCTCAATCCCCCGCGTTCGCTTGGAGCCATCAACCACAGCAAGGCCGTTCATTAGAAGTCAACCACTGCTGAAACACCGACCAAAACAATGTAGAAACCGCCGGTGTGGCAAAGTACAACTTATACAATCTTAATGTTGCGCCACAAGACTCAATTTCTTGGTGCAGCCGTGATGGCTGCGTGTTGCTAAGAATTCGGCAGTTCGAAGGTATGGTACAGAGATGCTTCTTCATAAACACAAACTTACCAAAACATCCTTACACGTGCATCCATCACAGGAGGTCAAGCACTACTTATGTGTGACATGCAGGCACAACGCGCGGGCAGGCCAGCAGCAGACAGTGCAAGCTTGTTCCCAACAGTGTGGGCCTGGAAGCAGCCAGGGTACACCAACATGTGCACCAAGGCGCTACAAATGTACGACGGAGGCGACGGAGAAGCTTCAAACCTGAATGACTACGCTGGATACTTCGAGGCTGGCAGTGTGTAGACCCTCCCTGCCTGCCCCTCCCTCGAAATGTTTGCAACCCAAAAAGGCAGAAAAAGCGCAAGAGCACGAATATCCCTCAAACAAGTCTTATTCAAGCACTGTCCGTAGACTATGTAACTGGAATTTTGTTAGGGTCTCCTGGCTATTTGAGTGCTTGTCGACTCACTGTCTTTCCTTTGTCCCACCCGTGCGGAGGCCGCAGTTCTTTTTGGGTATGGCGTGGTTCCCGATTACCTTTTTTCTCCCTGACTGTTAAGGAGTAGATATAATCAGGCCATTACACACACATCTGATATCTGTTACACGAGCACCTGAATGTAGCCACACATGCACGCTACCACAAATACAACAGATCAAGAAACATGATAGCCACTGCGCTGCAGACGCGGTGCTGGTGACTGGCGTACTGGCTTTCACAGCTGTACAGGAAGCCATTGGAGCCCTCAACTTCATGCCGGAGCTTGCGGCCAACACCCCCATGAGCAGCCTCCTGGCCGACCCCAAGGGCTGTCTGGCGGGAGGCTACGTGCAGCAGAGCCTGAAAGACACCTACATGCGGCAGATGCGGTTCGCTTTTCTCACGCATTCTCCTGAGTTCTCTTTTTTTGTGCACCCCTGTAATCACCTTCTAGAAGCTGCTCGAAGCTTTCATGTTTCTGGTGCAGAGCTGATGTATGTGCCATGCGATAGAATGTTCAGTATAGGGGAGTTGCGGAGCAGTGCGGCAGTGCAATGGCACTCCCATATTTCATTGAGACCTCTTACCAGAAGGCCCTCTGTCCAAACCGGAAAGGTAGTGAGTAGGCAAGAACCCAAATAACAAAAAGCAACTTCAACTAAAACACCACCAGTAACCATAGAAGGCCAACAATATGTACACATGGATCTAAAGCGGAACACACTTCCGGCGCCGCAAGTCCATCCATTCATGGGTGTGGATTCACGCCAAAGTCAGCACAAGGCGGCTGGCTTTTAAGCCCCTTTGCATTGTTTTTGCATACTTTGACATTGCTACAGTGGAGTCACAATAATCCGTACCACGCTAACTGGTGCCTCGCCTATCTGGCCCAAAAAACTGGTTTCACAAAACTGCGCAATCAAGCCAAATCGTGATGTGCTAACTCGTCTTCGTCCAAACTTGACCGATTCTTCGGTCCACATAGGGGTACAATTGAACGTGACTCTACTTTTGTTATGCTTTTACTCTGCACCTTGCTTTCTGGTTCCATGAATGCCATTTCTTTTTGGCACTACCTCTGCGCCATATCACGGCCAGCGAGTGTGTGTGCAGGTACACTGCGTGGTCCTTGGACCAGTCAATTTTGTACCATGATGACAATGGCACGGACTATGTCCAGCTTGTGGGCGTCGCCGACTCGTCCACCTACGGCAAACTCTCGCCGCCCTCGTGGGAAACCCCTGCCAGCTACCAGGAGATCTGCTACATTGGTGACATGGAGGTGTGGAGGAAACCTCCCCGCACACATGGGATGTGGGTCATGTCTGATTGTTCATTACTGACCAAAGCCACCAGTCAGCTCCTGCCAACTCAACGTGCACCGCAAACTTCAACATGTGTTGCTGACAGAAACTTGCGGTGAGAAATTCACTGCACACTGAGAACCATTTAGGGAATTGAAACTTTGTTCTTACGAGAGAAAATGGGGGGGTTCACTGGAGGAAGGAGGGAGGGACGCGCACATACATGTTGCGACAAACCTGTCGGGTTGCCGTCCAGAAATAGTCTGCTTGGCTTGCAGTACTTGATTCGCGCGCTGACGATCCGGTCATGCGGAGCATCTCTGTTTGCCTCGGGAAAGAAAACCTATTTTGATACTCATGCATGTGTTTTTCGTGTAGAACCCAGTGGCAGATATCGCGGCGCAGACTGCAGCAGGCCTGGCTCTCAGTGCAAAGATGCTGATGGAGCACGGCCTGGAGGAGCGCGACAAGGTTGCAGCGTGGCAGTGGTGGAAGAAGGCCAAGGCAGCGTACACATACGCGCAAAAGATGGCCGCCATGCATGGTGATGCCGCCACCTGTAGTGCCAGTAGCGCCGTCAGCAACTGCATCGGCATGGGCTGCTTGACATCAGATGAGTACGGCCAGGAAATCCGTGGGGTGCGCCCCGCATGATGTGTGTGGTGTGCGGTAGCCCCAAGGCCCCCTCCTCTCGTACCAACCCCACCCCCCCCCCCACACCATCTCCCTTGTTGCAGCAGCATGATTTGACAACATTCTGAGATTCGGAACTAGGAAGTCTCATGCACCGCAAGTTTCACACATGTCACGCAGCGCGTTCTGTCGGACGCTGTGGGCTCACCTTGAGTTCCCCCTGATGCAGTGGCGGTGCCGTGCAGACGTGCAAGCTGTACAACAATGAGAAGCCTCCGGCACAGCACCTCTTCGTGGCTGCAGCGGCAATGTTCCTCCTCACCGGCAACCCCACGTACAAGGCCGATGCCGATGCACTGTGGGATGACACGTGGCTCACTTTCCTGTTCAACTGGAACAACGTCGTTGCGCAGGTGGCCCCCTGCCCTCCCCTCCCCCCTGCCTGTGTATCACATGCATCCTTTTCTTCTTTTACGTGCAACTGCTGAATCTGATGGTCTCTCGGCATGCCGTGGTTGCTGCGTTGAAATTCGATTGCTTGCATGCATGGGAATGCTGCTATTTTGTATGGGATTGGAGGTTTCGTGCGGTTGAAGCGGCCACCTACGACACCTCGCACTCATGCTTAACATGCATCTTAGCAGCCTTCAGCAGCAACAAGCAATGAATTCCTAGAATAATGTGCCGATCAGATGCTTTGGTAAGTGGTCAAGACAATATTGTCGCGGAAGTAGAATCGGTCAGGTCAGCAAGTCATCAAGTGCTGTGTCTACAGGGGGTGGTGCTGATGTCCATGGCTCCGGAAGCGCCTGGAGGGCAGTTGCCCAGGGCCTTCTACCACGCCAAGCTGAAGGAGGCAGCGCTGTACTGGAGCGAGTGCAGCAACGAGGGCGAGGCCGGCATGCCAGGCTACACCTTCTGCAAGTAAACCCCCCCCCCCCCCCCCCCACGCGCATGTTCTCGTGTTTCCGAACTTCTCAAGCATTCCACACGTTTCCTAGCCGCAGCACCACTCTGAGGCCATGATGCCGGCGCAGCACCTGAGCAGCAGGCTGCTGCTCGCGTACACTATGTCGTTCAGACGTGTTCTCATTGAAAAGAAGAATTGCATCCTCCCAACACGAAATCCCTGCACTGGCGCAGATTGCAGCTACTATCATACCAACACAAGTTCTTCGCAAAAAGTTCTTCTACAAGCTGTTGCCACTGCCACAGCAAATATGTTTGGTTAAGTAGCCACATTCAGCAGCCACGTATGTGTGCGTGTGCAGGAAGACCCCGGATGGCAGCGCATACACACTCGACTTCCCATGGGGCAACACAGGCTCCATCCTGAACGGCGTGTGCCTCTCCGCAGTCTACCACAAGCTCGCCATCGACCCCCTCAACAGCGTGGACCGCCACGTCAACCTCTGCTTCATGCAACGCCAGTTGGGCTACTTCTTCAACCACAAGTGTGAAACGCAGGGCTCCATGTGCAACACACCCACTGAGGAGGGATTCTCGTACATGGTCGGGTGCGACCCTACGTACCCTGTTGACAGTGGCTAGGAGTGCGCTCAGGCGGACGCTGTGTGAGCGCAGCGTGCCGATCCGTATGCAATACAGCGCATCGGGGTTGCGTTATTTCACCAGCTGTGGCCTCCTGATGTTGTTCCACAACTAGTAGACTTGATGTTCCAAGTTCGGTGTTCAAAGTTTGATAAAGTCGCCTCAGAAAGAAATGGAGCCCATGCATGCAGGGTTGGAAACTACTACCCGCAGCATCTACACAGCAGAGATGCGGCGTACCCCCTCTTCAGAACCCACAGCCCGGACCCCAACATGCTGTGCGGCGCACTGGTGTCCGGCCCGTACGCGCCCACCGCTCTGCACGGGCCGCACGCAGAGGACGGGCCTGTGCCTGAGGGCACCGACCTCTTCACGGACAACCGCCGCTTGTGGCGTGAGACAGAGCCTGCTGTGGACTACACTGGCGGGCTGATATGTGCCATGATGGGTTATGCGTCTCAGCCTGATGGAGTGTTTCACGGCTGCGATTGCCGAACCCCGTTCACTGGTCGCGGGGCGTAGCGCTGCATCAGCGCAGTGTATTGCTGTGCACCGAGCACTGCCATTGCTCCGTAGTGCTGCAGCGTTGGCAGTTCTCTCCCAGCTTCCTTGGAGGTACAAGGATAACATGCATGCTCGCGTCACCGCATATCGCCGTGCCTCTTTGGTGCGCAGGTGGGCATCGGGGCCGGCGCTCTCGCATGTACTCAGTGATTGAGGATTCTGCTATAGCATCCACTCAGTGAGTGATGGTGGTGCTCCTTCAGCCACTCAGCGAGTGAATGTTTGAATCAATTGGTGTACCGTACAGGTGTACAGGGAGTGTGCTGAGCGCTCAGTGAGTCACTGAGTATGATGGCATGGCGTTATTCTACAGCTCCACATGCTGCCTGCTGCAAAGGGAAGTGTGGAGGGATGTTGCAGGACCTTGTAGTGCTGGGGGGAAGGTGGCCGGGCTGTGCCGCTATCACATGTGTCACCAAATGTGTGATCTCACAGTTTTGTTGTGTTGGATTTCAGTATGTATGAGTTTTATGGTACGCTTCTATGCAAGCATAGCACTAATGTTGGTACCCATGGTGCCACTATCAGGGTTCTTTCTAATGCATGTAGGTAAATATATTCGCTTTTATGGAAGCAGTTAACTGGTTGCCCTGCAGGCCTCTGTATTGGCACATGAATGCATGGAACGAGTGTGTGTTCCGCAGGCGCTGCACCATGCGCCGCTTTGTGGGTCTGAAATAACCTGCTTGATAAGAATTTACCGTCTTAGTACAATGCATGCTGAGGAAAAAGGTGGCAATGCACGTGCCTGGACACTCATGAAATGTTGCAGCTGCCAGGCGGCCTGTGGCGAGGCTGCTTTTGTCGGCCATGTGGTGTTGCTAGCGCTATCTGGCTGCTATGAACGAACAGTTTTACTATGGTGTCCAAATAATTGGTGAAGACATCATGGTGTGGGGCTGAAATGGTTGCCCGTTTCTAAAGGTGGGACGCAGTTTTAATCCAGTTTTCTGTGCACAGATGCTGCAGTGTTTGAGGAGGCCGTGCAGGCCGGCTGTTGTGACCCGATGTGAATTAGCTCATCCAGTTCAACCAGCCTAATTCAGTGAAGCCCTTCATGTAGGGCTCAGCAATGTAATACAATCATGCTGATATTGCTGCACAAAGGTAGCCCACACATGTGAGAGGCATGGCCACTCGACATTGCGGGAACGAACACAGCATGCCACAGTGAAGGCGCAGCACTGCTGCAGTTTGAGACTTGCACAGACAGCGTAGCAGTGTAGTTTGTTCCTGTGTGTTACATTGGCGCTGCTAGTAGGACTCTCTGCGTTGCTTGCTTCTCACGGATGAGGCTAAGCATATGCTCACTTCGTGTTCTGAAGTACAGCAAGGTACTAACTGTGCTGGGGGCAACCGTTTACATCGCAAGTCGCACAGCTGATATCGATACTCAAGCACGTACTGCAATATAATGTTTCAGCGTAATAATGATACAGGCATTTCATCACCCCCATGGTGGTGCTATGAGATTGCGTGTGTGATGATGATGCAGATTGAGATGATGTGACGTGCAGTCTTGCTGTAGTATGCCCATGGCCTGTGGGGGGTTTCACTGATTCTGTAACATCTTCCTAGCCTCATGTTCTTCTAACCAGGCTGTTTTCTACACTGTTCAGCAAGCAAACCAGTGTTCAGTGAGAGAGAGCACTTCGAGCACAGAGTGCTATTGGCACAGATTCTGCACAAATTAGCACCCTGCACAAATCAGCACCATCATGCATGTGGCAGGTGGCGCTCCAGAGCTCTGAAAACAACCATCTGGAAGCCTAGGCCAGTGTGCATACATGTACACCATATACTCTATTCCGTCCACATGATCAGCTGGACACAAGTTCCGCTGCTCGATCACATGTACAGGTGCAAATTTACAAACTGTTCGAGCATGGCCAGTCTCACCAGTGTGCGGCCGGCAATCGAAGACCACGTACACCAACGCCTGCTTTGCAAGCTGCGCTGGTGAACCCTTCTTCGAGTTTGGTGCATACTAGGCATGCATGCACACATAGTGGCGAGGACAAAGAACTACGTCTGTGGAGGGAGACACTAGGGTTTACAGGACTTCCAACAGAGTCGGACGAGAACAGCGTTGTCAGTGTGCGCAGGCAGCGTTGCATAACGCCCATGCGGGCCAACAGCTGGACCAGCAGCCTTTCCATCAGATGGAGGGGACCTGAACTGCTGGAAATCTGAGCTCGGTGCTGGCTTGTTGCATCACATATAACGCCGTGCAATATTTCTTGTGCGTGGAGGCAGCGGTGCATGCATGAGCATGACCTCGCTCCATGGTGCTGGCTTGCTGCCTCTCGAACCACATGTAGCAAGCCGAAAATCTGATCCATGCTCTGAGCATTACGCCTGGAGCTGACGTACAACATGCTTTCGCTGCTTTGTGCTGCGAAATGATGCAGAGGATCAATGCACTTACATCCGCCAGCACATACATGAACAGGGCCAGCGCCCCAATCAACCAATCAATCAAATCAAGCATCACCGTCAATACACAGCTTCATGCAACATACGAAAAAACACCTTCATCTCAGCTGCCTCAACAGGCCACAACAGCAGACCAACCATCAGACACACATACACACATGCATACACAGGTCAAACACAACACATTGTACATGCCGCCATCCTCCTGGCCCTCATCCTGGCCACAGGGCAGCGCAAGAAGCACCGCCTGAACCCTTTCCAATCGGCCACTCTCAGAAACGGCTGCACAAGTGGTTAAGCCAGCAGCACAAACTGCCAGCGGCACGAACAGGAGGGGCGGACAGCTCCCTCCGTCAAAATGACAGCTCCAATTCAAGGTCAAAACATATCAAACAAACAGAACATATCAAAACATACAACACGCAGAAACACCTTCGCTGGCTTCCCAGAATGCCTCATGTAGCCACTAACCTCCTACCCTACAAAGCTTCCGGCTGTGACACACAGCAGACGCCATCTTTGCATGTCAAAGATGGCTGCAAATCTGCGCCCCACCCTCAAGGGGGGGGGGCAGCTACGGTGTGCATGGGTGATGGGGTTTTTGGAGGGAGGGGCATCGGAGGCTCCTCCCCTTGTTGACCCCCCCCCCCCCCCCCCCTGATGGAAAGGAACCCTAATGTGTGTCCCCTCCATCTGATGGAAAGGCTGGTGGTCCAGCTGTTGGCCCGCATGGGCGTTATGCAACGCTGCCTGCGCACACTGACAACGCTGTTCTCGTCCGACTCTGTTGGAAGTCCTGTAAACCCTAGTGTCTCCCTCCACAGACGTAGTTCTTTGTCCTCGCCACTATGTGTGCATGCATGCCTAGTATGCACCAAACTCGAAGAAGGGTTCACCAGCGCAGCTTGCAAAGCAGGCGTTGGTGTACGTGGTCTTCGATTGCCGGCCGCACACTGGTGAGCTCGTCTGCATGCATGTATGCGCTGTGAAAACAAACCTATGCAGCTGTATGCAAGCTTGCTAAACAATCTGGGTTGATGCAAGTAGATGAATTTGCTCCCAGGTGCATGATTAGTATAGTGTAAACAGAGAATGCGACAACCAATTTCACAAGCACAGACTGTGTGCCGAAGATAGGTCCACTGAAAATGCGATTTTTTCAACAAAGGAGAACCTGAGTTGAATGTGGAGTGACAATTCAAGAATACAGCGTTGGAACCGCCTGCACGAGCAGAGAGGGGCGGTACCGTCGGGCATCCACAGTTCTCGCCGCCGGTGGACACAGAGGAGATGGAAACTGGCACGTCTCCATCGCCGTAGCTTCCGAGAACAATCTGATGCAGGGTTCGACCATGCACTCCCCCCATCGCTCTCAAGTGCCTGCCCCCCTGCACAGCCGTCGCCGCCTCTCGTTGCAACACACCACTCAACAACCTGTTCGTAGTGTTATATAGGCATATGGTACGGGGGATATTAGAGGGTGGGGGTGTCGCGGGGGTTCAGGGGGGGTTTATTATTCGCACTGAGGCGTCCGTGCCTCGCACTGAATCTCCCGACTCCTCACATTGACTCAACAACACTCGTGCGTACGTTCAGACGAATGGAATCCACAGACATCGACACCAGTGCTGGCCACTCTGTCAAAATGAACACGAAGTGTCGATTCTGGTGTCACGATTACGACCTTACGGCAGTGGCCGGTGTGAACGGCATGTATTGCAAATGCTCACCGAGACGCGAGCTCGTCCATACTGCTTGGACACCTGACAACCCGCTCGCTCAATGAAGTCACTGTTCCATCAATGCTCTAAAGATCTCGTGTACATAGTCTGTTGTTCTCAGGATATCTCACGTTGCAGAAGGGCCTCTACAGGAATAAACTACACATATGCATCAACTCTGCGTGCCGCTTACGCAACAACTTCAAATACTGCACAACTGCTTGGGCGCAAAGCAGAACTGAACATTCGCGCAACTCACGCACGTATGTGCCAAAAATGCAGATCATGAAGCTGGTTCACCTGACGTGTAGCGCGAGAGGCGATGCAGGCGGTGTATCCGAAGAGGTCAGGAAGACGTACCGGCACTCGTGTCGCTTCGACCCCGCTGCTGAACGCCAGCACGGCGAAGAGAGCCAGAGCAAGCAGAAAAGAACGAAGCATTGTTTCCTGTCGGTGATCTAGGAGGTCGCTTGCTTGCTCGTGGTTATGTGGCGAGGGAAGGAGAAGGTAGAGGATAGATGCTGCTACAATTAAATCAACAAATACAGACAAGCACAACTGTACAGAGAAGGGATGTTGGTGCAGTACCGCAGACCTGGCTGGTATATATGCTCTGAGGTCAGTCCAAGAACAATCGACTTGTGTTACTCTTGGGCAGTTACCCAATGCACTAACGAAATTATCTCACAGCATGCATTCTGCAAGTTCACAGTTACGCCCATCCCACCTCACGACGAGTCATGCATCACGATCGTAGATCATCGTTCACTTGGTGCGTGAGCTTGAGCTGGGCGCTCGTGGCTTGTTGCGCGCGTTCTGGTTTGGATGCTCCCGCAAGCTCCACAGGTACGAACTGGGGTGTTCAGGGTTCGGACAACCTGATCATGCCAACGTCAAGAAATCGTTGACGTTGACGTTGACGTTCAGCGTGTTGTCTTTCGTTAGTCAAGCAGACTTCTGGGCTGTTTGTGTTCGGCTCGTCAATATATATTACCTCGTCAATTGTTTGAAGCGGACCTGTTTTTGTGGTTGACTTTGTGGCAGTAATTAATAGCTGGTGCCTTCTATCCGTCAAGTCTGAAGGCGTCTTCTTTGCATAGTAACAACTATCCGCATCCCTGGCGTTCACAGCAGCAGAATCTGTGCGCACCGCTGTGTGTAGAAGATCCAGCGTGCCGTGGTGAATGGGATGGTGCAGCTGTGCGTGCTTGCTTGCTTTCGGAGAAAGTCAAACTTGCGCCGAGATTTCACAGCATTGTTGCGGCGGCGTGAGGTCGACGAGCACAAGTTGGAACGATTGCACCAGATTGTGCGCGAAATTACGTAACAGCGTGAGCCTACCCGATTATTCTGCGACCTTTGGCAACCCAGTAACGAGTACGTGTTCCCGCACCCGCAGGCCTTGTCGATACAATCACTTTGTGCTGCCAACACATAGCACGCACAGCAGCCAAGCGCTGATATCCAAACAATCCAGGGCAATGACTGGGAGTACCAGAGCAAACGGCAGCTGTACTGAATAGATGGCACAACAGTTTGATGGCTGTGCTGAGTGGGACACGCTTTTCGTTCGATGAATCCGATGACCATGCAAAAGTTGAGTTGCAGGACTAGTACAATGCTGCTTTCCAGTCTTTGTGAAGCGAGCGGTAGCGATATCGAGTGCAGCACATGTACCAACCTCGTGGCCTCTGAACAGTGCTTCTGAAAATCAGTGAGTCACTGCAAGCACAAAGGCTTGATCTCGCGATGCACCAGGTAACTCAAGGTGCAAAAACGAGCTGCCAGTGCACTGGCAGCTCGTTTGAGCTGAATACGTACATGGTTGCTCGTCATTTAGTTTACTATTTCCTATTCGATGCACCCCTGAAGCGAGACGGCTCAGGCAGCATCAAAGGGGGGTACGGGTCGGCGCAGACGTCTACTTTACGCCTTCACGAGTACAATTCTACGGTGCTCCAGTGTTGTCCAGATTGCTGTCAGTGCGTCTTGCTTGGCGAGGCTTACTCCAACTTGCCCAAGTTGACGTGCTAAAGTTGGCCAAGGGCGGTGTTGCTGCATAGTAACGCCTATCACGCACTGCTGCACTTCACAGAGGCACACTTATCACTGGACATGAAGGAAGCAAAACAGCCGTAGGAGGCCTTCTAGCTATCTATCCATTAACTGAACGTTCAGTCGCCTACTTGTATGTGACCACCATGTGGACTGTGACGTGCCGCATTTCTGCTAGTTGACTTGAGATCGCTTCCAAGTGCTTCTGTGGCTTGCACTCGATACATCAAGAAGTCGGGAAACAAAAATCGAATTGATGAACTTCTGGCTCAGCTCCTTCTGGCCAGATCTGGTTCAACGCACGTCATGCATATATCCGTTCATGTTCCGTCGGCCTTCCGTTGCTCGCGCTGCCACAGTTGCACGAACTCACTCCGGACAGTATTTTTCTGTCAGATGGGTCAAGTGTTGTGGCTGTGGTGCGTGGTTGTGCAGTGGTGATGGAGTGAATTATGATTAGTGGAACAGCCCCAACTCGGGGCGGTGTGAAGGTAGAGAACACACACTTACAGTTCAGTTCAGTGC